>CM037023.1:0-212500 GCA_020875875.1 Dioscorea alata | reverse complement strand
ACACAAAGCCATGCCCCAAGTGTCACAAGCCTGTTGAAAAGAACGGTGGTTGCAATCTAGTCGCATGTATATGTGGACAAGCTTTTTGGTGAGCATTCTTGAATCTTTGAGACTTTTTTGTCGGTTAGAATTATAGATGTTGTTGCTGTTTGTTTACTTGGAGGATGTGTGGGTTACTGGATGCTGTTTGTCGGATATACTTCTTTCTAGATCAGTTGTTGTCATGATTTTCCTATTTTTGTCGTGTTCATTTTCTTGAAAAGCTGTTCGTCTTAGTGGCCTGCAAACTAAGGAAAACTTTTCACTTGGAATTCCTGCACGAAGCTGCTTGCAATGATCCCAGCGATATTTTCTGTTTGTGCTCAATGACACAATCCATTCTTGATGTTATGGACACCTCATGTACTTCTTTCTTTTTTGCATTCTTGTACTTTTTCTTTTGGGAGTTGGTGGCCAGACTTATGTTGAGTGAACAAAAAGCTCTACGGCACCCACTTCATTGATCCTCCACTTCAATTGCTTTCAAAATTTTAACCGTGGTAGAGAAAAAAAAAAAAAGGTTCTGTCACATGAATTCAATTATGATGTGGATTCACTGTTTTAGCTATCAGTGGCTACTCTTAAATTGTTTATATTTTGTTTATCTTCAGTATGCCTAGCATAACTAGTAATATCAATTACTTAAATTTTATTTCCACCATGCAGTTGGTTATGTGGTGGTGCTACTGGACGAGACCATACCTGGTCTAGCATTGCTGGACACAGTTGTGGACGCTTCAAAGAGGATATTGCTAAGAGGACAGAACGGGCTAGGCGTGATCTCTATCGATATATGCATTATCACAACCGATACAAGGCCCATACAGATTCTCTTAACCAAGAAAGCAATCTCAAGGAAAGTATCCAGGAAAAAATAGCTGTATCAGAAAGTAAGCAATCCAAAATTAAAGATTATAGTTGGGTGATGAATGGGTTGAGCCGGCTCTTCAGATCAAGGCGTGTGCTCTCTTATTCATATCCATTCGCATTTTACATGTTTGGTGATGAGCTCTTCAAGGATGAGATGACACCCCAAGAAAGGGATATGAAGCAAAACCTATTTGAGGACCAGCAACAACAGTTAGAGGCCAATGTAGAGAAACTTTCCATGTTTTTAGAGAAGGAGTTTCAGACTTTCAGTGATGATGAGGTATTAGACACAATGAGTCATGTGATTAATTTGTCCAACGTTGTTGATAAACTATGCAAGCAAATGTGAGTTCTATCTCTCACTCTTTTCTTTTCTGTTCCTTCTTTCTTACTTTTGTTTGAGTGAAAGGATCATCAATAATGGATACAAGTCAATCCTAATAAGAAGTCAGTGTTTCTTTCATCTCTAACTTTGTTGGTCTTATTGGTTGTGAAAATATTATTCTGCAGGTACCAATGCATTGAGAATGAACTACTTTATCCTCTTCAACGTGCAACCCACAATATTGCCCCATACAAATCAAAAGGCCTTGAGAGAGCGACTGAACTCTCCGTTTGCTGGGATTCTGATCAAAGTCTCAGGAGCACAAAAATTAATAATGAAGGGAGCTGTGCAAGATGGGATTTGGCTGTGAATGGAATCGGTACTAAAATTATTACACCACTATTTGATCTTCCACCTTGCATTCTTTTTGTTTTCCTCTCCAAGTCCTTATCAAACTTACATCTAACACATTCTTTTCTCTTGAAATTTGTTTGAATTCAAAATTTGATGCGACTAAGAACATGACTTCAAATTGCTAACACAAACAATGTCAAACATGTTAAATAGGAACAACTGGAACAGGCAGACATTCCGGTAGTCAATTTCCTGGCTCTTCCAGTTCTGATGAGAGTGGTTGCTCGTCCACACGGAAAAGGCCTAGAAGAGATGTTGCTGGAGCTGCTGCACCTTTTGATCTCAACATGCCACCTGAAGTGATTGACAACAGCCGATACTAGTCACAGCATTTGCAACTGTACAGCTTTGACTTGGACCAGTAATGGCTACTGAGTGAATGACCTTTCCTGGTGTTTTTAAGTTGTCATTCTCCTCTGAAAGTGCGCCATCAAGATTTTAGTAGATAGTTTGGGGGAAAATGATATGCTCATTGAGTAGTCACTTTCATTTTTGTATATGATGTGCTAAAAGAATCTGTGCATAATTTTTAGAGTATGTTCAGGCCTGTTGGACCTATCACCAACCCTGTTGAGCTCTGTGCCTTACACTCTGGAAGAGTACTTGCGTGTTGTGGCTTTTATGGCATCCGAGCTAACGATACCATAATTTATGAGAATAAATACTGATGGTTTGTTATGGTTGTCAATGTTTGTCAAGGCTTCAAAGACAAAGAAAGGTCTATTTCTTATTATACACTAATTCATCCAGCGATGGAGCATTAGCATTCTGCGTGTTCTGTGTCTAAGGCTGTAATAATTGATGTATAAAACGTGCTGGCAATATGTGCATATTGCTTCACTGCTCTGTAGTGTAACCGTCATCAGTTGTGTGATGACCACCACCCTCTGATCCTATCTATGCCAAAGAACAAAATTGGTTAACTAGATTGGTAGAAACTTTTCTCTTGGAAATTGGCATTCATGTTTTTGACTCTTTTGAGGTTTCATTCGCCTTATTAGCTTTCATAATTAACTTTGGCGTTTGTACCGTAAGGATTGAGCCTCGAGATAATCTTTACTATATTCGCATTCTTTGTACCGCCTTATGCTTGTGTCAAGAAGACCGAATTAATTTTGAACAAAAATACATTACTCCCAAGGCAACAACATCCTTGGACTATTCTGAAAACGTGGTCTGCTCACCTGCGAAGAGCACAATAAAATGTTACAACTAGATTTTCTATATTGGGACGGGGCACTTTGTCGTTTCATGTCAAACTTCGCCATTTTCAACAACAGATATAAATCTAAAAAGATAAAAAAAAAATTATATTAAAATTGAGCATCTGTTTACAAGTCAAAGTTGTCAGCTTTCACCAGGACAATCATGTGCCTTCTTTCGTCGGACACAAAGGCCACCAGTTTGAAGGCCTCTAGTCAATAATTGAATCATTATGCACACAAACTAAAGGCTGCTGTAACTTTGTCAATCCCCTGAGGTTGATATATAGACACAGATCCTTGAATAGATCTGGATTAGGATCACCCTTTTTCGGAACAATGGTTCCCCAATCTCTAGGAACAGAAACTTATCAAAGTCAATCTCTTCAGGAACAATATATATACTTCAGCCGATGACAATGAAAAATTTAATTTAGACGACCCCTGCAGTTCGATTCTCCACAGAGGCATGGGCTTCCGTCTCCTGGCAGCAACTTGTGGCGATAGTCATAAGCAAGTTCTTCACCAATGGAAATCTGCAAACCAACCATTGAGATTCAAAAGTCGTTATGATTTCCAAAGTTCACAGGCAAAAGCACAAAAATGATGAGCAATGTGTTCATACATCCCGACTTGCATAGAAACCAATATGAGCAAGTTGACAATCCATGCTCTCCACTAGCACCAAATAATTCACAAGGTTTGGAGAACAGCTGCCACCGACATTAATAACACAATAAAAGGATTAAGATTTCCAATGTGATGAAAATTTTAGAATCAAAGGAGCTAATAAATGATTTCCAAAAAACACAGGCTTCTGCAACTAGTGTGGAGTAAACCATAAGCATGAAGATAATGCATACTACCTGTGATTAATAAACCGTGAAACATTCCCATAATGTGTGGCGTCAATCACATAAGGCACCATTCCACTCAAGCCATTTGCCTCATCAATGTGAGCATCAATATCATATAAGTAGCTGCATCCCTCAATATCATACCTGAAAGAATGAAAAAGTGAAGAAATCAATAATGTTCTTTGAAAACACAAAATGAGGTACAATTAGAATTTAAGATAGCCGCCAAATGTGGAACCTCTGTCCCCTCTTGTTTGCCTCTACATCACTCAGAACTTCCCCAATGTATTCACAAACAAATGCACCGCGATGTATAGTTTCTCCAGCTCTGACAGCCCAGCCCTGCAAGAGCAGAGCAGAAAATTAGAACAAAGCTTCACAAGAAAGGGGAGAGCAAAAATTCACCTTTTTCTCTGTTCTAAAAACTTCAAGCTTAACTTGGACCCCTTTTTGAAGGACCCTGTTACAACATGAGGAGTCGCATTTACACATGGAGTTGCACTCATAAACAAGATAGCCCTCCTGCAAAAATTAACCAAGTGAATATGAAAACTACTGGGAAAAAAAGCAAGCAAGAGCATTTGGTGTTTCTGGAGCTAAGCCAGAACTTTCTATTGATGATAGACAATCAACTCATGCCTCAATCTCCTTGAATATCTGTCCATGACAATCAATCACGCGCAGACACACTACACATTCTTTAATAGTTTCAATGTGTTATTTGACAAAAAAATTCTGTCAGAATTCAACTTACTATAAGTTTTTTTTTTTTTTTTTTTTTTTGAGGGAAAGAGCTCGCAGAGCTATTTTATTGAAATGAAACGAGAAAATACAAGAGTTCAAATAATACAAACCAAAGCCAAAGGAGGCTTCAAAACAAAAGGAAACCAGAAAAAAAAACAAAGACCAAGAAGGAAAAACCAAACACAGAAAAAATACAAGAGGGTTACATACTAACACCGGAGCTGCTAAAGTGTTGACATCAGTGTTGACATCAACCTACATCAGGATTTGTCAAGAAAACATATTTGAATAAATATAAAACACAGCAGGCCCAAAACACCACCTTTGTTAAACACTTCAAAAGGTTAGTAAGTACTCAAAAGGTTAGCAAGGACAAGCAGATTCGCAATTTAGAAGGTGTCAACATTATGTTTTCAATTGTTAGAGCCATATGTAACTACCATGAGACGCCATATTCCTTCTCAATCGTAGAGCAATCATAGAAGTTGAACATGAGGTGAAGGAGGAATTTATAAGAAAATGACAGCAATTTCAATTTTATAAATTTGTGAGGGCAGAAATTTATCATTGCACGCCTCTTGTAAACAAATTAAGTGTAATTCAAACCAGGTTCAAGTCCAAATGATTAACTACTAAAACTAGAAGAAAAAAAAGGGACTTCCTAGAATGTGGCCAACTTGACATCTTCTGAACATGTATGCCTATGTACAAGTAGAACCACAATTTTGAAGAAAATTACAAAAAATAGAATGGAGAATTTTACCTCCAAAATTATTCTACTTTTTTCGTCATAGGGGAATCTACCACGCATTGGCTCACCATGAATATCCATAGCATTTTCAAAATCATTCTCGAAGAGATAGACATGGTCACAATTTTCTGGGTAGCACTTAGAGCCTATGCAAGCGCATCCTAGCTGTGAATTCTGCACAAGTAAATTAGGAAAAAAAATATTACTATGCAGGGAAAAATGCATTGGATTATTGAATTAAAAATGTGCAATTGATTTTAATAAAAAGGATTGATCCCAACCAGTTGTGCATTGGTCAAGTACAACAAGAGATACAGATTTAGCAGTAATGCCCAAGGAGAAATGTACCTCTGTATCAAGACCAAGGGATGAGTCTATAACCCTCTTTGTAACATAAGCAAAACCTTTCCATGGCATATCTAAGCCAGGCTCTTCATTATAAAAATTTTCAAGACCCTCATCTATTACACAACGTACTGGAACAGGCTCCTTTCCAAAGCTCAAATCTTCACACAAAATTTTGGGTTTTTGAACTGGTTTCGAAATGAACTGCTTTGAATCAAGAACATAATGGCATTCATCCATCTCCCACTCAGCAATATTCACCAACTCCATATGACTAGAAGATTTGATGAATGGACCAGCAGCAGGCTTGAGAGGGGGTAAAGAATGAGGCAGTGTAAGAGGCCTACATCCTTTGGGACAAATAAACCCCTCTAGGTGCCAATCTACTGGAGTATTCAGTTCACTACAAAGTTTAGCTGCCTTCAAGCAAAGATTTTCTGGCAGCAAACCATACTTAATTTCCAGTGCAGCGCGAAGGCTAGTCCTGCAGCAAGCAGTGCGAGCAGTAGAAAGAATCTCAAGGTTACTAGGCCGAGGCTTTGTTTTCTGGATCTCAGAAAATAAGGTCAATGCAACATCTGAGCAATGAAAGTCTAGCAACCTTCCAAGACTAGCTGTTTCAGATGCTTGAGTTTGTAACCTTGCCCTTGCAGCTATGACTGAGTTAGAAGACTCAAACTGCTTTTGTGTGCCCAAGTTACTGCGATTCTTAATTCTAAAAGCCGCATCAAAACTTCGCTTGAGTCTAGGATAGCAGTGCCTACCTCGTCTGAGATGATTATTTCCCCTCTTCGATGTAAAGTGGCTCATATGAGCTACTTGATGGTGACGGCCAAGATCTGGTAGAAGATCAAACTTCAAGCCACAGAATCTGCAAACAAATCTTTGGGAGCCCTCATCTTTCTCGAAGGCACTCTTGTCCTGGCAGACCTTATTACACAGCTCAGAATCTGGTTGATCAGCTTCAATTACAACCCTACATTGCTGTTGACTGAGATCTTGCTGGCAGAGCTCTGAAGAATGGAAAGAGAGAACATGCTGCCATAACTGATCTGAACTTGGAAAATGGCTATTGCATGACATACACCGAAGCAGGACAGAATGTCCAAGGAATTGCATCCCATGTTTCTCTTTCACATGAGTTTCAAAAACTTTTCTGTTTGTGAAGGAGTTCATGCAAATTGAACAAGCAAACCCTCTAAAAAGCCACCGCAATTCTTTTTTATGGATCTCAGTCCAATGTAAACTCAGTTTTTGATGGTCAGAGAATTTCTCAGTACAAATTTTGCACCTTACAGTCGTCTCAGACTGATCACCCTCATGAACTAGAAGGTCATGCACTATAGCTTTGGAAGAAGGTACTTGGTTAACCTTGTCTGCACCAAACCCCCAAATCCTAGTTATTTTTTCCTTCTCACTTGACACCAGCTTCAATAAATACTCCCCTACATGATGATCAACAGAAGCTTCTGATAATACCCATCCCATGCTGTCATCCTTAGGAACTGCCTTTTGGTGGGATAGATTGCTTTTCATGAACCCATATAGAAGTTCACATGCTTGATGTAGGTATAGTTTTTGTTTCCTTGAAGAGCAATTCCTGAAAAGATCAAGAAATACGTCTTTCGATACCAGTCGACTCTTCCCATTCCTGGCACGCTTGAGAAATTTTGGGAGATGTTTTTCACAATACAAGGTGTGTCTCTTAGCAACCTCCAGACACTGTTCACCATTAATGCGGCCATAATGTCCAATGCACAGTGGTAAATCAAGACTAGTGGCACTTGCAGTAGAAGGTAAAGCACTGCTTAGTTCAGATTTCTTCATTAAACAATTTCTCTCATCCAAGGTTTCTTCCACCATTACTGGGATCAGGTTCTCTTGCAAAGAAGTTTGTGCCTCACCAGCCCAACTGAAATTTTTCTCAGAAATAGTGACTGGACTTGGAAGGTGTTCCAGGGCAGTACTATGATCATGCTTTCTCTTGAGCTCATTAACACAGGAATATGGGAGATCATTAACAACCATGGGATCATTAATTTCCTGGCTACGGTGTTTCTTGCAAAATGCTGAACCATATCGGGCTCGATGCTTGCATTTGTTGCCATTAGTTGTTGTACCTTCACACATTGGTGCTTCCAAAGGAGTGTTATGTTCATCCTGATTAGGCTTTCCCACAGAACGAGAATTCAAATGCACACAACAGAAGATATCACCATCATTTGCCCACCGTCCACACTGCCTTCCCTTGGCTTCTATAAAGGCTGAACATTGCCTATATTTCATCGTATCAGGACTATGATGTGAATTTACCATGGCAGTCTTGTTGCATGCCCCACTTGCAAATGAACCCTGAGCAAATTGGATGCTTTCATCTTCAACACCGATCTCATTAAAAGTGTCACTCATTGTGCTAGAACCTTCTACAGCAGCCAGACCAGGAATTACATTACCCTGGGCGGCACCTGTTGGAACATATTTTACAATGCCCTGACAATTGGAATGCCCAGAATCAGCATCCAACTTGGTGGGCTCAGATAATAAACTTGCAGAAACAGATTTATCAGCTTGTTGCACTTCAAGCTTGGGACGCTTCCTACTAATTTGAATTCCCATAGTTAAAGAACTGTCATCATTCTTCCGCTCTGTGTCTAACTTACCAGCTCTTGGGTATGCAGTGGAGAAGAATTTCATGACCTCCTGCTTCCAAGTTTTCCACTCAGGGCCTATATCAGGTTGAACAGGGGCATTCCGAAGCTCCTCAACCTCATTCCACAAAACAGAGTCGAATAACTCCTGGTTTAGGCAAGGAAATTTACATTCATTCATGAAGTTCAATAGGTAACTCAAAATACACACACACACACACACACACACACGCATATATATCGATTTCTAGGGAAAAAAAAAGTGTCAAAAGCAGAATAAAGAAGAGGAAAACTTTAGATTACATCATTGACCAAACAGAGATCTACAGTGAATAATGGCATATTATCAAAAAAAAAAAAAACAATCAGCCATACCACCTAATGGAGTGAAGCAATGCAAAATATCAAATATAAGTGCTTTGTTTCCAATGGAGGGTGGTCCAATAATTAAAGAAATTCAGTTCAGAAGTTAATTATTTGAACCACTCATTTGCTAACATTTATTTTAGCAACATTTTATAAAATAATTGCTAGTTAAAGGATAAATAATTTTTATTTATAAGCATTTCACAAGACACATCAAAGTGAACAGCTTGAATTTTCAGTTAGCAGCATCCAGTTTTATATTGACCCAATACGATTAGGGCCCCTAAAGTCATAATATGATGATGACGGAGCCATACAAATTAAAGAGAATAAATTAATGACAGTTAACAAACCAATTCCCTTCAACATAATTATGTTCCAAAAGAAAAGGTAGGCACCTCCGTTAGTATTTCAACAGTCTCTGCACTGTTTACACTCTGACATCTTTGTGCCCATGAGTTAAAAGAGGCATTCAACCAAAGCTGGCTTATATAACTCGGAAGTATCATCTGCAGGTAAGGCAAGAAAATCATTATCTCAATCAACAAAAAATTATTACCAGAAATCAAAGCAGTGAGGCCAGAAATAGCAACAAAAGTTGAAGTTGACCAGGCATACAATAAATTATACAAATATGCTGCCAAATTAAAGCCATAAGATACAAACTAGCTCGATGCATAAAGAAAACTCTCCATATGCAATGCCAATAAGGCAAAATATTTCGAAACAGATGGTAAAAGAATTTTCAAGAGCTTGCATAGTGAATCTGAAATTTGCAGAAGAATTAGAAACATGAATGGCACATTTTCAAGCCACCATTAAGAACAGAAGTTTACAGTTTGAAGCTTCAATAGCATCCTTCCAAGATCAGAATAATCTCTGGTGCGAGATGCTTCCACTGCAAATTCCTTCCATGTTGTAGCTTTCCGAGCATGCTCAACTACAGCCTATGAGAATTTAATCAAAGTAACTTAAGAATAATTAGCTCAAGGACGGGAATAGTGAAAAAGTAGGACAATGGTAACATCTTCAAAGCAAATAGCAAGAGACCTCTGTATGTAGCCGGTCATTGATATTTAGCATCGCAACAGCAAGTTTTTGCATAATATAACGGCGTGGAACAGTCAAGTCTTTAACCAATTTCCTCCATTTACGATGAGTACCATAAACAAGAGGTTCTGGCAACTCATCAATTGAACGAACAAGTAGCATATCTGCCCAAGAATATGTCCTGGTACGAGGAAAGAAAATTGCAAAGTAATTTTTCCTCTCATGAGTAGGCTTTGCCCTCAAAGTTGGTAAAGGACAGTCAACCCTTGGACATAGAATTCCGGTTTGCCATTTCCCTCTCCACTACACTTGAGGAAAAAGGAAGAGAATTAGATTGAAAATACACAAATGAATATCCAAGTTCACACAACAACAATGAATTGTGAGAATTATAAAACCAAACAAAATTCTACTCATGAGACAAGCAAAAATAGTGGAATAAAATGATAATAGATGAAGTGTATATTTAATTGCAAACGCTTAAGAATGAAAATAGGGAACTTAAATTAATGGATGATTGATTTTCATAATGCAAAAATTTAATGAATTCAATTAATACATACTCTTCAAGTTTTTATAACTGCACATCCTGAAGAGTATTGTGCTCAAGTACAACATCTCACACTGCATTATGCATAAGGGAGTGGTTGGTTGCACTGACTCATGATAAGTAATGCAAGGGGGGCCATTTATGCTACTTTAGTTGTTTGGTATGCTGGAACTGAATTTGGATGTTGATGAAATCCACAAAAGTTGAAACTCTAAAAAGTGAGATTTCTGAAATTTTTGCCTACTAGTTTACACTTCAGGTGGAAATGGCTATGAGTAAGCGCCACTTTCAGAAACTTTCATCTAGCCAAACCACACCATAAATTGCTACTGATAATTCCACATCCCCTTAATATAACAATGTTTTCTCAGTAAGATATACCATAATTGCATAAATGAAGTAGAAAATACACCCAGAACTTTGCAATTCTCCACATGATTATGAGTTATAAAGAAATGTGGTACAAAGGATCTTAATCAAATTCAGGAGATATGGGAAGCACCTGGATAGTAGAATTCCGACAGGATGTCTAAAGTTTATTCGTATTGACAAAGGCAAGTTTAATACATCATGTTGCTGTTTGTTAATAAACAAATAAATTTCTTCTACACATGATCCTACATTAACCTCTTCCCCTTCTTAAGTCTTTCTGGATAGGATCAATTTGAATTAGCTTATCTTTCTCTATCTTTTAAAATCCATAATAGAAAAAAAAATTTACTTATCTTTTTCTATTTATTCTTCCACAGCTTTCTAAGATTTTTAATCCTTAGCAATTTTTGTTGATTTTAATGATTTTAGGAATTTTATTTCATTTTATATTTTATGATAATTTGAATACCATGCCAGCAGTTCTATTTCTCTAAAAACAACAGGTGATAATGTAATTAAAGCGTCCATGCATATAAAAAATGTATGTACATACTTATACTTGCACACGCATATACATGTACATACGCAGATACATGGATATATATGCACATTCAAATATACACATACACATGTATGGTCATACATGTATATATACATACACTATAACTTTGATAATTGGGTACTCCACAGCCGTAATTGTGTCCTGGCAATGCTGGTTGAAGGTGCAACTAATAGAAAATAGTGGACGCACTTTAAGGACAAAAACTCACCGCCCAATTATGACAAATAAAATTAACCAAATTGGACTTTACTAAATATGCACTTCAAATGTAACACAAAATATGTTAAAAGGGCCATGATGGCAAAGAGCTAAGGAAAAAAAAGCATTCAAAGAATACCCAACTGGTGTCTTGAACAGAGAAAAATAGCTATGCGCCAATTTTGAACATCCCATGAGAAAATAATGGACAAATTACAACCTTAATAAATTCAACCATGAATTACCTACACTCTAGAGAAAGGTTCCTTAATTCAAAGGCTTCAGGAGGAGGATGATAATAAATATAAATATAAGTCACCAAAAAGCTCTATGTTAAAAGGAATATAGAATGACCTAATTGGAATTGTTAAAACAATTATTGAATAAGTGTGTAGTGATTCTACCTCACTGAGTAATCATGACAAAAAAAAAAAAGAGATAACATTATGTCGAAAGATTGGGTATACTTCAGAATTTGGGCCACAGTCCACACTAATTATTATGAAACAAGTTCTACACAAAACAAGCACCAGGAAATGAAAACATGAAAGAGCATATCCAAAGTTGGAGGCAGCCAATAGAACCACCCACCACACAGTCAGATCCATCTAATTAGTAGGCACCGTGCATTGCAAAGAAAACAACAGCGCAGACACATAAACATCCATAGTCATTCATGATAGCAAAACAACAATTAAAGTGATTAGAGCAATCCAGGGTTCATAAATGCCAATTGGTAACATGTCAAAGTTACTGCAACACTAGGATGACGCAAAAGTGCATTAGATATCTACGCGTTTGATATAGTCAAACATGATGTGGTGGTAAAGACAGATGGTAAAATTGCAACTTAAACCAAGTCTGTTAAAGGAGTATACCTTAGAAAGTATCTTTATTCCAGAGATAACCAATAAAATTATTTCTGGTCATGCTACAACTTAAATGTAAAGTTAATGTTTACTTGAGTACAGAACTGTGCTTACCTTCACCCAGAGTGCGACAGGTTGTTCTTCAGCAGGAAATTCCACTCCTGAAGGGCCAATTTCTCCCACTAGATTGTTATCTTGGACCTTGTCACCCACCTTTTCCTTTGAAAGGTGATAGTCCTTGCTGGAAGTGAAAGATTTACAATCTTGACACTGCAAAGATAAAATGCCTCGTTCGTAATCAATTGAACTGGCAAGATCTGATGGCTCACATACAGTAGTATTCCGTTCCTCTTCCTCCCTACAAGAATCTGAAGTAGCACGTCTGAGGAGGTCCATGTCACTGGATACCTGAGAACCATCCTTGTTTTCATTTGTTTGATTTACTCTGTCCCCCACTAAATGTACCACATAGTTGCATGCTCCACAAATACTACCCGCTACCTCCAGTCCTTGTTCTTGTCCAGTGTAGCCGTCCTCTAAATTGTTTTGTGAAACACAAACGGGGGCCAGTTCTTCCCCCTTGAGTTGTTCAGATTTGTCTATATTGCTTTCATTTTTAAGGGAGATGGCTTCTTCCTCCATGCTACCATTTGAAAGATCACAAACCTCCTGGTAAAAGGAATTATTTTTTATGAAGTTAGTATTTCCCTCAGTGCTTTTATTTAATCTTTCATCTCCTTGTGATCGTTTACAACATTTAACTTTCGACAAGGGGTTTTCAGCAGCAAGGAAGCCATTTACATTTACAGAGTTTCCTTGAGCACAGTCAAGTTTGGTCAGAGTGTCCACATTCCCATTAGAATCATTTGGTTGGTCAACATCACAAGTTCTCCGTTGATAATAATCGTCAGGTACAATCTGTTTCCTGTCATGAATAGTGAATGCTAGTTTGTCAACAGCTCTTTGCTGTGGATGCTCTACTTGCAGCATCATGTGTTCTTCAACAACATCATCCATTGGCTTTACTCCTGGATTCTGCTCCCCAATATATTGAACTTCTGACAAAGAGAGCACTGACATGATTATCCACTGATGATCCAAAAGCCATAAAATGCCACAGCTTTTCTGAAACCCCCGGCCCTCATCAACCTAGACCATCAATCTGTGTGATGAAATAGATTAACTGATCAAAAACTAAATACACAGAAAGGATGCAACTTGGATGTTAATGTCCTTAATGTTCACAAGGACCCGAATTTGTTCAACGAAAACAAACCTAGAATGCTGGTATAAATTACAGTTTTGTGTACTTTTCCATTGAAGTTTACTATCCACGACAACATTGGGTTATCCAAAAATGAAGAAAAAAAAAAACCCCTTTTTCCCAGTATGTCTCATTGATGCGCTGATGATATATATAGTCAACATTAACAGATGTGAAAAAGAAAGACCACATTTTTACTGCAGCACACTGAATATAGATACATATAATACATAATCCACGGGCAACAGTCGGCATTACCGATCAAGAAATCAAACGAAAGCTGAAAACTCACTAAACAAAGAAAACAACGCACCCGCCCGAATTCAAATTCAAAGCCAATGAGAACCAAACATTACAGAATAATTAACTCTGGAGTTTATGTTTATCACAAGAGAGAAACGAGAGAAGAAAAGAAATAAACCTTGCATTCAAATCGAAAGGAAAAAAAAAGAAGACACTGTATTTATTCAACCAGAGTAAAAGCCAGCAAAAGCGCGGTAAGAAGGAAATCATGGCAGACCATGTCTAGTAGATCGAATTGGGAGACGAGTAATCTTGTCATGTACCTGTAATGCCGATCTCCTCCTGCAACAACCACCATAGTCGTGATGGGCTTACGAATTGGGAGAACAGCGACGCAAAGGACTCGATTTTAGGAGGGGAGAAAGGAGTGGTTTGGACGAATTAGGGTTAGGGATCAGGAAGGGGTTTTGATGCTGCTTTCAGTTTGACAATCTATGTCTATCGATTTTATCAGTCGGCCCCCTCACCTCCCTCCGTCTCTCATTAATTAATGGACTTTTTATATTCCTAAATGCGCCCAAGGTTTTTTTTTATTTTTTTATTTTTATTTTTTCTTTTTTCTTTCCTCGCTCGCACGGTCGCACCCATGTCATGTTTACGCGCATACTTCCGACTTCTTTTCTACATCTCAGCCATTGGATTCTCTTGGGATGTGAACTTAGTCTGATCTAAGTCCTCTCACAAATCCCAGCCATCAGATTGTACCGACTGAGCATTGATTTCATCAGAATGGCTCTTGGGTTGGTGAATCAATATTCAATAACGCCTCCTCTGTATTTTAATCTTCACGGTTAATATAGTATAGTAATATATATGGACGGTTTAGTCATTTGACTGGTTCAGTGGTCTGCCACTTCATTGGAATATTTAATAACATAAAATTTAAAAGTTAATTTTCTTAATTAAATATACAAATATCTCTTTTTATTTTTTATTTTTTGTGAATATTTCCTAATATATATAATTGCTTATTCAATATATATATATTGCAAAGAAATGAGAGTTCTTATATACCTGAATTTGAAGATTATAAAAAAAAAAAAAATAGATTTGGTTGCCATAGATTCATCTAAAATAAAATTATAAAGATCTCTTTTCAAATCTATGATGGATAAAACATTTAAACCAATGAATAATTTAAATCTATAAAATGTTAATTTTAAATCAGTCATTTAACTCACCGATTGTGTTTGATCCACGAGAGTAAATGAGGGATAGCACAAACTTTTTTTTTTTTTAAGATTTATTTGATTTATAAATAGAGTGTAATTACAAAATAAATAAGTGGTAAGAAAATACAGCTTGACAGTTTTTTTCACCCATAGTCACCATTGCACAAAAATTCAAGTCACTAATATCATCCCTGGCATGCCGACTAACAACATCATTCAGTGTAGATCGGTCATTAGAATAATACAAAAAGTATTGTGGTAATTTTTTTTTATTTTTAATATTGTCCAAATATGAAATAACATAAGCAATTGCGCTATATTTCACTTATTTATGTTATGTTATGCTACTTATGTTGTACTCATGTGTGAATTAAATTAACCCTGAGAATACTTAGTGAATGGATATTTATTTAATAACTTAAAATAAATATTTTGAAACAGTATTTTTGATGACCATGTTGAAAAAAATAGTTGATTAAAAAAACACAACAAATTTGTTACACGCATGACACATATGTGAATGTTTATGCAGATAATCAAATGTATTGGCAATGGCCCTTGAGTCAATTGGCACCGAGTCCATTGCATAAGGTCTTCACTTCGGGTGTCGAGCCGACGTTCTACCAGGTTTCAAAACCTATCACATGTAAGGTGAGTGCATGGTTCGATGATGAGAATGACTCCTTGACAACCCTTAGATGAGGGGCACTTGTCATCTATCATAAAAAAAATAAATAATAAATAATCAAATGTATAACTGTTAATGGAAAAGCCAAAAAGTACAATTGTAGTCCTCTAGCCAAAAAATACAATTGTAGTACCCAGCTACTATAGCCCCCTTCAGTCCTCCACATGGGGTCATTTTCTTTTTTTATCTCTTCCATTTTAGGCAGTTATATACAAATTTTTTTTAATGAAATATAGTTTATCCATTTTATTAAAAAGAAATTATAGTTTTGATTACTGTAATAAATTGATTAGTTAAATATATTTTTATTTTTATGATAGTGGATAAACCACTCAAAATATTTTTATTTTTTTCAAACAATTCTGGTTTTTACAAAATGCCACAAGGGCTGTAAAAAAAATGCATGTTACCACTATTGGTCCCTTTGCAATGGGATAATGTCATTGTACTAAATCGTTTGATTTTAAAAATGAATTCTTTATTGTGAAAATAATATTTTTATTATATTTTTTATTGAAACAAAAAGGTTTTAAAAATAACTTAAAAACTTAACTTGGCATGAGAAATTGCTCATAAATCTTCCAACCAGTGCTATTGGAGAAGCTAATAAAATAAATTTATTAGGAAATTCAATAAAAATAATATTTTTGTTAGTTTTTTTTACACAAATATTTGGTCACAGTTTAGTAAATAAAAATATTATACTAATTATCGTCACAACAGACAAATGGTAGTGTCACTAAGTCTGTGTGCGTGAGGGTGATTTATCGCATTATCTAATATATATCCACATATATATTATACTAAAAAAACTTCTATTTAAAAAGTTCACATTTTGCCAAAATCACTTAGTTCGAGTGATTAACGTCACTAAAAGTAAGGATCTTGCGTGTGGAGTAGTGGAGGTTTGAATTCTTAGCATTTAAGTATATATCTTCTGTTTACTTGTATGCAGTTGGTTTTTATTTCGAGTATGTACTGTTCTATTTTTTTAAAATAAGATTGTGGTTTATCTACTTTATTAAAAAAAAGTATTTACGTGCGTTTTTATAGGAATGCGTGGATTTTATTGGCTAGAGTGAGATTGCATAGAGGAGTTGCATAGTTTGTATTGGATGCTATGAAGCATCTATTTGATTTTGATGATGCTCCATGTGCCTCCGCTAGAGTTCTTTCTCGAAGAAGCATGCCCCAAAAACTCTCATAAAATGAGTTCTCATGCATTTCTTACCCTTCAAGGACTCAAGTTAGTGTTGAATCTAAGCTTTAGATGTGGTTTGATTGAAATGTTGGTGGAAGTAACCCCTTTGATAACCATCCCCGTAGCGTCTCCTTTGCTGTCATGCTCTTCAACACTCTACACTCTGCTTTATGGCAGAGCTTTGAAGAGTGGGACTTCTCCATATTTTTCTCTTGTCTCTTCCAATCGAAGTATAAACAAGAAAGTTAAGACCAAGATAAAAATCCGCAACGCTTATTTGATGAACTCCACTATGAACTCGAAAATTGATTGGTCATCAACACTGGGGCATGTTAGCTTGTGTTCTTTGCTAGAGTTGCAAAATCTTGCTTGCTTTGGATAGTGGATCGTTTTGTCTTAAACCTCTATAATATCTTACATACCTATTCAATGAGCTATTTACTAGAATTGAGGATTTAGAAGTAAGAAACATGTTTTCAATCTAGCCAATCCAACAATCTCCAAAACCTCGTGTTTTTAGGAGTTCAAATAAGAAATCTCAGTCTACCATATCAAAAGCTTTAGCAAAGTCCACCTTTATAATATTGCCTAGCAATATGTGCTTTTGGAGGCTAAAAACCAGTCTTTTTTGCCGCTACAATATTATCTAGGATACATCTACTTGCAATAAAGGCCAATTGTGTTGATTTAATAAGCGAGTCAATGACTTTACTGAGCCTGGTAGTCAGTATTTTTGAAATTATCTTGAAAGAAGAGTTAATTAAACTAATATGATGAAAGTCATTCCAATTCTCTGGATGTCGTCCCCGTAGACAGGATTAGGAAGGGATTAGGATTATTCTAAAGGTGAAAAGGAGACTTTCCTCTTGGAAGGTGCAACATTTATCACTTGATGAACGTCTTACTCTTGTGAACTCGGTCATGTCGGCAGTTCCGACATATTGGATGTCCATCTTCAGACTTCCTTGCTGGGTTATCAAGGAAATCGAAAAAATTCGACGTAATTTTATGTGGTCATGTCCTAACATCTCTCGGGGGGATGCCGTTTGGTTGGATGGAAGAACCTCTGTCATCCTCGTGAGTAGGGGGTGGGGTATTTTGGATCTTAACCACTTCAATCAAGCACTCTTAGGAAAATAGTGGTGAAAATTCCTCGAAGACCATACTTGGTCTGGTGCAACGGTGGTGCAATTTAATTATGGCCTGGTCAGAGGGCAACTGGACCCAAGTCGGATGGGGAGAATGTCCTTTTTTTGGAGAGGGGTTGTACAATGCCTTCCTGCATTTAGGAGTTGCATTGCTCATGATATTAGCAATGGGAAAGACACACTATTTTGGCTTGATGGTTGGTTGGAAGATAGGGCACCCAGATACTTGTCGCCTGATGAATTTAGGGCCAGCCATCAACCTAAGGGCACAATTCTTGAGCTTCATATTTGTGACATGCCATGTTTGTCGGATAATGAGAAGGTTCGGTCTATCAAGGGGAGGATTAGAGGGTCAGAGGGGACTAGAAAGGATGGAAAACGGTGGAAGTTGTCAGGAAATAGGGTTTTCACTGTTAAATCCTTCTACGCCTTCCTCATTGATGGGGGCCGTAGATGCCCATTAGTAAAAATCTTCTGAAGTGGCTGGTGCCCTAAGAAAGTCACCCTTTTCAACTGGCTTGCTTGGGCGAACAAGGTTCTTACTTTAGAAATTTGGCACATAGGAGATGCAATAGACTTCCTATGACAACTTGCGTCTTGTGCCACTCGGAGATTGAATCTGTTAATCATCTTTTTTTTCTTTGCCCTACTGCTAACCAAGTGTGGAGCTACTTTGTTGGGCTCTTTCAACTCCCAACTGCACCTAGATCCATGTGCCATCTCTGGGGGTAATGGAGGTTAGGATGGCCCAAAATCAAAAGGGAGTTCGGGGACTTAATCTCGAAAGTGATTGTGTGGAATATCTGGCTTGCCATAAATGATTGCATGTTTAATGACAAAATTTTGCCTGTGAACTGTCTTATCTTGAAAATTGATCGGATGATCTTATATTGGATATCTTTAGTGGCAGAGAGCCCCAGAGAGAAGTGCGAGGAAGATATTTCCATTGTTCTTCGAAGCTTGGACTTTCTTGGCCTAAGGTGATGGAGGCTGATCTGGCTCCTCGATCTGGGGTGGATCACACTTTTGAGGCGACTTAGGTGATTTGCTGTGGCTTTGAGGAGGGGCATCTGCTCTAGTTCTGTTGTTCTTTTTGTTTATTTTATTTGGTTTTGTTTGCGGTTACCACAACTTGTGGTAACTTTTTGTTCATCTTTTGGTTGACGTTGATTGTACGGTTGATGATGGTTGTACGATCTTTTTATTTTAATTAATGTGGTTTATCTACCTTTAAAAAAAAAACAACAGTCATTCCAATTAAAAACAGAGAACAACAAAACAAGTTGTTATATAAATGGCTATATTTTCTTCACAATAAAACAATTTAGAGATATCATCATTCCTCAATTTTCTTTCTCAAAGAGAGAGCATCTTTCATCATAACATAAAAGGAAGACAATAAATAAAGAAATAAAAAAAGTTAGAGCAAATATTTTAGCCTCCCCGCCCGCGCGCCCGAACATTGCTTCTCTGTCTGTCTCTCTCTCTCTCTCTGTCTCGCTCTCTCTATCTCACTCTCCTCCTCCGCCTCCATCCTCTCCTGAAAGTCCTGTTGGAGATCCCAGCAAAGCACGTACGTTTGTATCTTCAAATCAATTTTGCGTTGTTTTCAGAAATTTTGTGAATTCATGCCTATTTGTTATGTTAATTTTTGTCGCACAATCTCACTGAATCGCATGGCAAATTGATAGATTAGACATTAGCAAAATCCACAATTAACATCAACAAACATGTACAGCCACAATCATAATGCAAGATTTATGTGATTCCATCTGCTCTGCTTGTACCTATATCCACAAGCACAATTTAGTCCACAAACGCTGATGAGGGATGTTGGCTATGCTACTATTTGTAGAAATCACTGTAGACTGGTGGATGAAATCAACATTTTGTTATGAAATCCCAAAACTTAGGATCGTGATCCTTATAAATCTAGAAAGACATTGTGGAATTAAACTTCTTTTGCTAACATAAACAGTTCAAACGTCAATTTGAATGCACTGATTTAATGAGAGTATGATTTTTAAATTTGTGCATGGCGTACAACTGTGCGTCCCTTCAGCATATGTTGTCTCACTTTATCACACTCATGTCAGTGGTAGTCAGTCCATTCACTTTTTAAGTTTATGCACATGTGGTGCACCTATGACTCTTTTTCGGATAAAATGAAACTGCTATCAAGCACTTGCTTGGTCCAGAATGAACAGTCACAAGAGATTCTGATGCTGACAAAATTCTCTTGGAAATTTGCAGAATTTAGTCACTACATTTGTTGCCACTGTTTAGCCAGACAAGGAAACAACTAGAGAATTAAGGTTGCTTAATAGAACAGAAAAATCCACCTGCTTATGGATGGTTCTGAGATACTCTCCACCTTCCATATGCACTCACTTTTCCTAATGCATGTTTGTTGGGTGACATTTTATAATGGTTTCAAGTTAATTCTCACCTTAGGTTAGGTAACTGAAATTAATAAGTGCGGAACATTTCAGAGGTAATGACCCATTACAGTTGTGAAAGGGTAAATTAATAGGTGTGGAACATCAGATTACTATAAGGGTTAATTTTATTTTTACTTCTGAGGGTTTGCGCTTTATCTTTTATTTGTTTGAAGTAATATTCCCATACTCTTTTTAAAAAGAAAGAGAAAACCAATAGCTTTTGCAGAAGTTGTCATGTGGGCTTCCAAGGTGCTTATGCTAGCCACATTGCTTTATTTATTTATTTGTGTATAAACAAACTCATCTTTGCCTTTCTTTGCATGGATATATTTCTGGTGATTCCCATTTGTATTATTTGAAATGACAAACTAATTTAAACAGCTACATACATATCACACTAGGGATCTTTTTGTACCAATGGTCTTGATAAGAATGTCAAGTTTGTGTTTGCTATGACTTCTTCGCGTTCATTGGCTTCCTCTTTTTGAAATTGTTTATTGGCAAGACAGTCCAGAAGCGGTAGTTTACTTAACAATGTCCAACCCTTATTGAGTTAAAATTCATGTTTATAATACTAAAATAATTGCATCTAGATTTTCTGTTTAAATCAGAGTGAAAGCTGCTATTGTAATTCAACATGACTTGTCTTTTTCTCTCAAAATCATTATAGAATTTTAAGAATGACCCATATGTAGTGACTTGAAGAGCTAATGACCATTGTGTGTGTTACACTCTTACTTGCCTTTATAATCTCATTCAGAATCATGAAGCCGTTTCTGTAATCCTTGTAGATACTATTTTTTCAGTTGTCCATGCATCTGATAGAGTTTGTCACTAGATCCTTTCCAATTGACTTCAACAAATTCTCTTTTTGTTATGTAATGTTTAAATACTTAATTGAACAAAGTTTTGGAGTGCCCCTTTGTATTTCTTAGCACTTGTTTGACAGACTAACCTTTTCTTATTACATCTGAGCATGGTGCATGGATAATTTAATATCCAAATTGTAGATGATTATATATTGAAGAGCACAAAGTGACGTTGAACCGGCATCATTGAGATGATACTCTTGATGCACTCTTGATGCTAGTTCAAGAGCTAAAAAAAGTTATGCCTATAATTGAACTTCTTAAGTACTGTATTGTCATACTGGCAAAGATGCCGATACGATTTTTCATAATGTAGATCATCTTCTGTCCCAGTCCTAATATTCTTATGATGTGAATGTTGAGGTGATTATCAAGTGAGTGTACATTTCTGGGGTTCTTGTTTGCAGATGTGTCGTTTTTTTGGTTTTATATTCTATGGTATCTAGCACATCAACGGTATGATGGTAGAATTGAATATTTTGTTGAACATAAAGAAACATGTATTTTCATCTGTGTACTAATGAATAATTTGTAACTATTTTTGGCATATGATAGTAGTCTGGTGTATGTTTGCGTTTGTGTGGGCTCCTGCTTGAAGATCTGGCCCAAGTGTAGAAAATTGGCTGTTTTCCATGGCTCTTTGTTTTTTACTTGAACTTTTTCTTCCCCCATTTTTAGAACTCTGGATAAACCTACTGAAACTTTGATGCCATTCTTAAGACAATCACTTTTCTCCAGCAGAATCCTTTGTAATTGTGAAGGAGTATACAATCAATTTCATGCTGCATCTTGAATTTAATTTATCTTGGCTCACACCAAATTCAGCTAATTCAGCTCTTCTCTGCAGAAATTAGGTGACTAAGAGACATTGTGAGTTGACTGGTGGAGAAGTGCACCTGTTCTGCTGCATCTCTTTCAGGTTCATTTTTCACTATTGAAATATTCATTTCCTACATGGACAGTTCCTGTTAGCACTGTATTGATGCCCTTTTTTTTATTTATATAATTTTTTTAGCTGTTTTTTCAGCGATTAGTATGTAAAATGGTTAGTCTGTGAGAAGGTGGACATTGTATGGTACTGGATTAAGCTGTTCGGTGGCTATATTTTTTGTTAATTTGTTTGAATTTTCTACTCACCGGAAGTAAAGAATCTTTTCTGATCCGAAGCAAATCCATGTTCTTAACTCCGGAGGTAAAGAATCACTCTTGATTATTGTCTAGTCCTCACACCATGGATATTGTCAGCTGTACCATTCTAGAAAGTGAATACTCCATCGCCTTTGAATTGTTTTTTTGGCCCACCAACTATAGGTTGCATGCTATACGGCGCTTAGGGTTATGTATATATGCATGAGTTGTCAGTTGTGGACTTACTTTGACTTTTTGCTTAGATGTCCTCTCAAGTAATTGAGAGATTTGTCTCTATGCAAGGGTAGGTATGCCGTTGGACCACAAGCTACCTCTTATGTCTGATGTCTTTAGTTATTATGTTATATTTCCTTTTAATGCGCCTTCGATTAATATATGAGTTGGATGATTCTGAACGATGTCCTTGTCCCAGCCAACAAAGGTTTTTCTCGACCAGGGAGTTTCTACTTAGCTTTAAGGCCCAAACTTGGTCCAATTTGTTCAATGACCCAACTAGAAAGAGGTTCCAAATGCGTCGGTTTGAAACTTAGTTACGACTGGTTTCATAAGTATTTCTTTGCTCCTATAGTTCTTTCAAGAATCTCAGGTGTAATTAGTATTGGGTGTAAACCAAAGAACGACGAAATTGTTTCGAATCTTTTTATAGATGCATTATCAATCAGCCTGGGAAAAACCACCCATTTTGGTCATGAACACCATTTCAGTACCACGGTCAGGCTCACATCTTTGTCACCGTGATACTTTTTTGAGGAAATCACAGCAGATGGAAAAGACTGTGACCATTTGACTTTCTTTTCCTCTGCATCAATTGCAGATATTCACACTGCCAGGAGAAGGGTCTGTGAATAGTGATCAGTATTTTATTTTTGATAAAATGAATACTGATCAGTATTAGATTGTTAGTGTTCATGGCTAGTTTTAGAGTCTTAATAACCCAAATTTCAAAATAAGGAGCAAGCCCTGAGTGATGAAGAGGCAGTGTGGTAGCTTCCTGGCATCTTTTTTTTTTTTTTTTTTTTTGATGAAAAGTGGATAAACCGCTAATTTATTGAAAAAGCGAAGTACGGACAGGAAGTAAATAAGAGTACAGTCAAACAGCAAGAAGATAAAGGTAACCTCACCAGAGGTGAGGAAGGAAACAGAGGAGAAGAACAACGGTAAGAAGAAATAAGTAAAATAACTGAACTAACGAAGACATCCAGAAGGAGTCACAGGCCAGTCCAGTCAGAGGGAGAACGACTACTCGCGATCCAGAGTGTGGTCAGGGTCTCCAGAAGGATCGGCAATTCTGGATTCGTGGCATCTTGAATCTGAAGCTTCTCTTTTCCCCAAATCCTCTTGTTGGAAATTTCGTTTGTCCTGTTTGGTTTTAAATACTTGTGCACGCCTGTTTAAGCACTAGTTTAGTTTTATATCTAAAGCTTTGCTCTCACTTTGGAACGAAAAGACACTTATCCCCGAAGCCCAACTTTAGACACCGAGAATAGCGACCTGGATTCCCGCTGAAGATGTTTAGTTTTCTCTCCTTTCCATCATTATAATTGTGTGCTCCGTGATCTCACAAAAATCTGATAGTGTTATTCTTTCAATTGCTATCACATGACATGAGTAATCCAAGAGGCGAGCCACATCTAATAAGTGGCAAGATATTGGGGAAAACTGCTGTTGAAATTATCATTGTTAGGAAAACTCATTCATGTTTAATTAAAATCTTGAGGCTGATTCTAACTAAATAGGAGAGATTCTTGTTAAAAGCTCAAACCAGGCTGTCTGCTTCTCTGTGCTGCCGGAAGATGAGGCTCTCAGACATGGAACTGAAAAGAAAATTTAACTACAGCTAGAATCCTGCTGCCTTTGACTTTTCTAATAAACAAATTTAGAGCGAAGGCGGAAGTGCACCTAAGATGACATACCGTTTTCTTATTTCCACGGTGTGGAGGGACCTTAACCTCAGAAGTTCAACAATCTAGTCAGACTTTTATAGGAACTGTAGCCGCGAGCTCAATGATCACATGGAACCACGAGCATCTTTGTTATCTTCATACATTTCTAGACATTTATCTTGTTATCATTGGGCTCTGAGATCATTTTAAAATGTATGCTTGTACGCACATAGATATATATACACTTTGGCGGTACAGTTTACTAATAAGGTGGCCATCCTGTGAACCAAATTCAGGAACACATGGACAAAATCCACATGCTAATGTTAATCAATACCAAAATCAAGTTTAGAAACTTTTTATTTTTCTAGGTGGGACACCTTAGACATGTCTTAATTTAAGTTGTTTAAGTACTATGCCTGGTTATCTTAGAAGGGTGAATGCTTCCCTCAAGAAACTTGACGCATATACATGTCTTAATTTAAGTTGTTTAAGTACTATGCCTGGTTATCTTAGAAGGGTGAATGCTTCCCTCAAGAAACTTGGCGCATATAAGTGGAAGTCGCTGCAGGGAAAGGACTTCAGCAATGTTATTGTACTGGGAAGCAGTGTGAGTCTCTTTTGGTAGAGGAAAAATGAATAAAGAAACACGTATATGCATGGGAGATGTAGCTGCTCTTATCCGAGATCCTTCCATATGTAATTGCATATATTAAGCTGAGGTTTTCTCCTACTCGTTCAAATATGTAAGGAATTTAAAGGGCAAGCTTTCTAAAGTAGTCCTTTTCAGCCAGTCGCATTAGGATGCAGCCCATCATGATCAACTTTGAGCTATTGGTGCTATTCAAGAATGACTGGGCCCAGTCCAAATAGTTTAATCCATGGATTCTATGACAACCATTATCTCCCTCGTCAAATAGAGGCCAATGCTGGGGGTATCTGTAGATGAGTGCTCAGAGAGCCAAAACAGTGGGAAAATCCCACCAGAACCAGCCCCATTCGGGAATCAAGCCTTCCTTTAATCCCTCACTTTCGTCCCTTTTGAGGCTTGTTTTATCTTTGTTTTTAACTTTCACAACTTTGTAACATTCTCTTGACAGAACCTCTTTGTCTTTTTTACATGCCTTGCTTGCATTGCATTTCATGGTTTCGTAGCCATTTACAAATTAAACGCGGAGATGATGATCAACATTTAGCCAAAATTGAGTTTCTAGTTAAAATTTAGACATGATTGATTTGTTCACATGACCTCTGTTGTGTTCAGCAGCATCAGTAACGAGGACCAGCTATCATGTTGCATCTGACTCCAGCAAAAGACAAACCAAATAAGTGACGAAATGTCACTCGGCCTTGGCTGCATGCGTCAGTGTAGTCATCTGTTATTTTAACCCCAAACAGCTTACCGATGAGAAAAAAAATAGGAAGAAATAAGAAGAAACACAACCAGATGTGCAACCTAGTTTTTTTTTTTATATATATTGTAGTGCCATTATAATATTGAAGATTTATTTGTCCCGTGTTGTATGCTACTGTGCTTGCTTTTATTCACATTTCACAGTACAGGCAGACTGTAGAAATCGAAGATTTATCTCTGACTTTACATTGCTGGTTGCTTCTTAATAAATAAATAAATAAAATGTAGTTGCATTATCTTTTGGTAATCTTTTAAGTTGATCGTATTATATAGTTAGGCTTAGAAGTTAAAAAACCTCTGAGTCTACAACCCAAAGCAGCAGATTTCATAGTCAACGGGTTTCTTGGGCAGTCGTGCCGTGTGCGCCTTGCCTCTCTACATGCATGTTGGTTTTATCCCTGTAGGAGTTTTTAACTTCGAAGTCTTGTGGCTCAGAAGTCTGCCGTCTGCACACAAGAAATTTGTAGGATTTTGATGCGAACCACAGATATCTGAAGTTGAAATGATGGTATGTTTCCATGACTTGCCTTCCTTGTGTTTCATGTCTCTTTACTCTCAGTTTTGGCATCTGATTAGACTATACTCCCATTGTTGGCCAGTTAAGTCCTGGCTTTCAGCTTCTTCGCAAAACTTAGGCGGATGACATTTGAGGTTTATCAGAATACCAGAATGCAGGAGTTGGAGTGCCATTCAACTGCGGGATTAGAAGCTGTAATTTCCCGGAATGTGATTGCCACAAGGCATAAACGCTCAAAGAGGTGCCTCTGCTCTCTGGTTCCAATGGAGCCCTGTTAGTTTTGTTTCGGGTCTTCCATTGAACCGACTCAGATGGTTTCGTTTTTTTTTTCAACGGCTGGAGTAATAAAATGTATCTCTTCATACAACATGTAATTTCAAACTCAGAAAAACGTAATAATTATAATTTAAAAAAAGGATCAAATTGATCATTACAGTCATGCTGAGAACTCCTTGCTGATGATGTTAAGTAACAATGGCAGTGATTCCGAAAAGGGCGCAAAGAGAGACAAGCTGGAGTGGTCACCAAAGTCTTTTCATCATGTTAAGTTGGTAATGCCCCTGTTCTTTTCTCCTCTATTTATTTGTTTATTATTACCGTGATTTTTTTAATAGAAGTTGTAGCTTTGCCCTTATTTTTCAGTGTAGAGAAGATCATTGCGTTGTTTGCTTTCTGCAGAATACTTTGCAAGCTTAGATTTCTAGCCTTCCCGAACAATCTCATTGCTACTATCCCTAACTCGTTCTAGATCTAATATCAGCGATTGTTTTTTTTTAATTATTACTTTACTTTATTATTATTTTTTACGCTAGAACTATAATAATGGTCTGCTTACACTATTAGAAAACTTATGATTAATTAATTGCTAATTTTTATGGTCTTAAGGACGTGGCAATAGCTGAAGGTAAAAGTGAGGAGACTCAGATGCCCAGGTCTAAGGTCCAAAGCTCTTTGAAGCAAGAGGTATGGAAGATGATGCTTAAGTCATTGTTTTAGGAAGAGTGGATAAACTGTTAAATTAGTTCCTGTATCCGAGTGAATGCACGAATTGCTCTCACCTACACATAACTGTAATTATTTGACATATAGACTGGCAAAAAATTCCATAGTTGGTACAAAAGAAACTATGACAATTGACTGCTTCAATATGAAATATAAACAGAACTCTGATTTTCTTTATAGCCAACGATCAACTAGTCTATTGGTATACGGGTCCCCGATAGAGCTCTCCACCGAGTGGTGAGAGTTCGATTCTCGGGTGAGGGCACAGAAAGAGATGTGAGTAGTGGTTGTGTGCGGGTGGTCCCAGCGCCCACGTGTGCGCGGGTCTCACCCCCACTTGCTCAGCCGAGGCTTGTGCACGCCCCTAGTAGTCTAGCAGGGCCTACGGCAAGTCTGTTCCTCTTACTAAAAAAACTCTGGTTTTCTTTATATTGAATATTGTTGGTGTAGTGAACTAATCAATAGCAGGTCTTGAATATCCACATTATGGTTTAGTCACATTGGATCAGATGTTATGCTGAAGATTTTATTTCATACGGACCATTTATTATCACCCAATGCAGATTCAACAACTTGAGAAACATCTAAAAGATCAGTTCATGGTGCGACGAGCCTTGGAGAAAGCACTAGGTTACAGGTCCTCAGCCATTGATTCTTCAAATGATAGTTCAATGCCCAAGGTAATTTCCCTATTTCTTTTTTATACCATTTCCACATCCTAAACGTTTTTGCTTTAAAGCAATTGGTAAAGACAACCACATAACCCTTATTTGGTCCTGTATTTTGCTTATCGGGACTCAGCTAAGGATCAATTAAAACAAACAATCGCTTCATCATTTAGTAGCTTTGTGGTAAGAAACAACCCCGCCCCTTTAGTTACCCTGGGAATATGCCTAAAACCCAGGTCCAGCAATCAAAGGAAACCAAGCAAACATGCAAGCAATCTCTGCTAGCCTTTGATTTATTTTTTCTTGTTAGTCAAGTTGATGGTCTAACTCTAGGTGTTTGTGTCTGACTAGATTAGTTTCTGTCATTTGAAATAGAATGGCACTGGATGTATACCATTGCAGCTTGATTTATTTCTTGTAAAAATATTAATAATGATTTTTATTTATCATTCAAAAGTAAAATTATAGTTATACTACTTTTGTATGTTGTCAGCTAACCAAGGAACTGATAAGGGAGATTGCTGTTCTAGAGTTTGAAGTCATGTATTTAGAGCAGTATCTGCTCTCACTCTACCGGAAAGCTTTTGACCAGCAAATTTGCACATTATCTCCCTCTACAGTGGATGAAATATCAAAACAATCATTATGTTCCCTGTCTGGACACCCTCACAAAGTTGCAAAACCTGACATCTCATCTATGAGAGGTGATTCAGCAGCTCAACATAGTCAGATGGTGTTGCCAAGAAAGTCATTTACCAATTCATCATATGGAACATGTGTTGCTGGGTACCAGCATAAACTAAATGGGCATGGTGTTGATCGCAGCCATTCTTCGATCTTGCATCATTCTTGTTTTTCAGCTAGAATGTCCCCAGCTGCGGAAAATCTATGTGGATGTCCTCGAGAATGCCACTCACAGCCTTTGTCCCCGCATGATGTACGTAATTCTCTCATGCCCTTGATTTTATCTTTTAGCTGCAAGCTTAAGTTTAATTCTGAGGGTTCATTTTAATAATAGTTTTTGTTATGGTGGTTCATGCACAGCATGGACAAAATCCAGCTTCAGGTGTCATTAGTCTCGCTGAATATCTCGGCACCAACATTGCTGATCACATACCTGAAACACCTGGTAAACTCTCTGAAGGCATGGTTAGATGCATGGGTTCCATCTATTGTAAGATAGCAGAACCTCCTCTGATGTGTCAGGGTCGTTCATCTTCTCCTACATCATCTTTCTCGTCGATGAGTGCATTTTCCCCCCAATACGTGGGAGATATGTGGAGTCCTGGTTGTAAAAGAGGATCAACTCTTGATTCACGTTTAGAAAATCCATTCAGAGTTGAGGGACTGAAAGAGTTTAGTGGCCCATACAATGCAATGGTGGAAGTACCATCCATATGCAGAGAAAATCTGCAGCTTCCTGATGTTGAAGAGACACTTCTACAGTACAAGTAATCCCCTTGCTTTTGAAATTTTACTCAGTATCTGATATTGCCCCTTCTCTGAAACTTGTTTTGCAAAGCATTTTGTTATTCATTTGATAGTTTCACATGCTCTTCCTCCTCTTTTTTTTTTTTTTAATTAAAAAAAATTGAAAATTAAAAATGTGTATACTAATGTGACCATGAATTGTTTCAGATCACTTGTTCGTCAATTGGAATCTGTTGATCCAAGAAATATGAATGCTGATGAAAAACTTGCCTTCTGGATTAATATACACAATGCATTGATGATGCATGTGAGTGCTTTAATTCCTACATCAGAAATTCATATTGGTCCTTATGACCAGTGAAATACAATGGCAGCTGTGTCTAAGCGTGAGTTGCTTCTGCAGGCATATCTGGAGTATGGGATTCCCCAAAACATCGTAAAGAGGGCATCCTTGTTTACCAAGGTAAAAACATTGCCAATGAAATTGTTGAATGAGGTTTCTTTGATACAGCGTCTGGTAATAGCGTTTATCTGACAACAACCTCGTTACCCACTAGGCTGCATACAGCATAGGAGGTCACTCTATCAACCTCGACACAATTCAGGGTCTGATTCTAAGATGCAGAACACATCGACCTGGCCAGGTCTGCTGTCATGTTTCAACCATATTAGGATTTTGTGCGTCTGTATTCATTAAATTGACCTCTTCTTTTTAACTCTTCTTTGAGCTTCATAACAGTGTATTTTTATTTTATTAAAGAGGAGCTTAAGAAGTTATTCATAATTGTGCAGTGGCTTCGAGCATTACTTTCCACGAGGACAAAGTTGAAAGCTGGAGATGATTGGCAGGCCTATGCTATTGAGCAACCGGAGCCGCTTATACATTTTGCTCTCTGCTCAGGAAACTATTCTGACCCTGCGGTAAATATCTTGGCAGTATGCATTTGAGATGCCTTTAGCGTGTATCTTGATGTCTTTTTTTCCCCCTTTCTTAATAGACAATATATTGGTTGTAGTTGCTATGCTACAGTATTACAAGGCTTTAGAGCTCTGCGTAAGTATGAGAAGGACATATCCATGCCTTGACATTAACGAGCAACGTACGTATTCCTTCATTTCAGGTTAGGATATATTCCTCAAGGAGATTGTACCAACAACTTGAAACTGCTAAAGTGGAGTATATTCGTGCAACTGTTGGCATTCGGAAGGAGCAGAAGATCCTACTGCCAAAGATTATAGACTCTTTTGCTAAAGATAAAGGACTGTGTTTGCCAAGCTTGCTGGATATGATCCAATTGTATCTTCCAGAGACTCTGCGAATGGTGATGCAAAGATGCCAACAGGGGAAATCTCAGAAGATCATTGAATGGGTTCCTCATAACGCCAGCTTCAGGTATTTACTGTCAAGGGAATCGTCGATTCCTCAGCTGAGTTGAAACTGGCCAAGGATTCGAAGAGATGGGCTTATGCTGGCGCCTTGGATTGTTCTACCCAAAAAAAAGCTAAGATATGACAAGATATGGTACTGTGGTGACCATATCTGGACATATCTTGACTAGTTGTATGTAATGTAGTTGTACTGGAGCTTAGTTTGCAGTAGTTATGAAAATCTGATACATAAAAGAAAAAGTAGCAATGCATTTTTTTTATATTTATACTATAATAATAATTATTACTATTGTGGAGTGCAAACTTGACACTATCCAGAACGAATTTGGATAAAAGAAATAAAATAAAGAATTAGACGCGGAGAAAGAAGAAGCTGATCTCAGGTCCGAGGCAACCGGCTGGATCCACGAGATGGTACGACTCAGAGTCCGGGGAGCCTACCACTCGCTCAAAACTCCCACGCATGTACATGAAGGCACAAGCAGTGGGACCCGCCGTCGCCGAGTCTAGTTTGGGGGGCAGCAGCAACCCGGCACCCGTGGACACCGGCCGCACTGCCTCTAGCGCCCACATGTCAGTCTTCGTAGCCGTTCTGCGTCTCCCGTACCCGGTTTTATTCCCATTGCAGCGAACCATCCACGATGGCTCGTCCAGCAACGAGCCAGCTCGAGAGTGCTCGGCGGAGCATTCGAGCGTTATGCGGCAGACGCCCTGGAGATCGCAGGAGGGTAGGTCGATGAGCAGCAGAGGAGGGTCCGGAGATAACGGTTTCTGAAGGCAAAGCCTTAGCCTGTTGTCTTCGACGGAGCCCCAGGGGCAGAGGATGGTGCCAACTACGGTGGGGGACTCACGAGAGAAGAGAAGGGGAATGACGGGCCCACATGGCTGCAGCACCGTGTCCGTCACCCAAGACGCTAGGTCCCACCATGATGTTACGCTGTCTGCCATTTCTTCTTCTTCTTGTTATTATTATTATTATTATTACCTTGCTAATAAACTACTAATTACTTTTCCCAGATACAGTCGTAATCTGCAAGCAACAAAACAAACAGAAGATTTGATTCGTCCCTGCTGCCGCTGAGAAGGCCGAGGATCAGGTTTGTTACTATGCCTAGTGTTTACCCGTTCCACAATCTGTTTGTTCAGTTATAGGCCTGGGATAATATGGGTTAAAATATATAAGTCCGTTTGATTTATTTACCGTAACACAAGTAATATAATATAAATGGTTAAAATATTGCACAAACACTTGTGTTATTCTATATTTGATGGTTAAAGTTAATTTTTTTTAAATGTTGTTTAGTGTTTAATTTTAATGAATACGGAAACCGTAGTAAAATTATGACAATATTTTTTTATAATAAAAAATCACAATAATATTTTATGAAAATCTAATTAAATTTCATACTCAAGTGGGCAATAGCTGTAGCAACAAGTTAAAAAATCAAATCCAAACACAATACAATTTTAAAAAATTTCAATTTATAACTAAGAAATTTTTATTAAAATCTTAATCCTAAATAAATAAATAAATAGATAAATAAAAAAATCATGCCATCCATCATAACACCCTAATATTAAAAAAAATTCAAAAATAATTAAAAAAATTATCTTTATTAAAAATAATAATAATTTAATTATATTGAATTATCTCTTACAACTTCTTGTGATTACTGTATTGTTTTTCAGTTGAAGAAAAGAAAAAAAAGATTTAAAATAGTTTTTTTTAAAAGATGAATAAACTATTTCGATTAAGAGCTAGAAAGAACCACTAGGTGTGGTAAGGTACAGACCAAGGCCAAAGCCATAACAAAACAACAAAGACAAAATGAGGAACAAGGACCCTTCTCAAAATAGTGAAACGTAATCACTTTTATGATATAATAATGTATTTTTTAATTTTAAATAGGGATACTTTGGACTTGTACTCTGTTGTCCCTTGCACATCAAACAGATCCATAATCTTTTGAATTTTTACGGTTTAGTTTGGCACAGAAAAACAAAGTATAGCCAAGTTAGATATTTTTTTGTCTCATAACTCATGAAAAGAACCGTTGATTATTGGCAGCTTGGGGTTCCAATCCTTCAAGTCCATTGATTGATAAGAATAGTTAGCTTGGGGTGCCATTCTAAGGCATATGCGCGTCCGATCCAATAACGGGGGCAATGTGGTTGGATCCCCAGTTCCAGCCAATAGGATGCCTCTCACATCAGGCAGCACGCTCACTTCTATTCTAATCTCTCCTCATATAACATCAACCACAAATACAATGCAATCCCAGAGAAGCCAAGCGAGAGAGAGAGAGAGAGAGAGAATTTGTGAACGATGGAGGCGGAGGAGATCGGCAGGGTGCTTGGTCGATCTTCGGAGCTCCGTTCCAAGTTCAACGAGTGCATTCGTAGCCGCAAAGGAGGCGAAGAAGAGGACGAGAGCATCATCGGCATCCGCGACGCTTTTGAGTTGTTAGACCAGCAACTCAATGCCTTGCAGGTCTCTCTTTCTCTATCTCCTTGTTTCCTTGGCAAATATTTAAGACCCAAAATTTTAAGACTTACCTGGCTATGAACTTCGTATAAATTTAACATATTTGAGAGTTTAGTACTGAGGAGTGAGGGTTGAGGATTGAGGTGAGCGAACTCGCAACCACTACTAATTGGGAACTTTTGTTTGTTTTCCACAAGGAAATATTATATTTGGGCTATTGTTCTTTAGCTCTTTAATTTTTTTGACATAAATTGGTAGTCATTTTCTTCTGCGCTTATCCTTATTCAAAACAATCTCTTCGTCCATGCTATGTCTTATTGCTGCATGTCTTTTTTTTTTTTTTAGTTAATAACGCTACTATCTGGTATGTGATGTAGATGATCAAAGTATTCTAAACAATTCTGCTGTTTGTTATTCTTGTTTGAAGATGCTACTGATCTAGTATGAATATCTGCTGTATTTGTACTCTGTTTTTTATTAATGCATTGTGGTTTATCCACTTTATCAAAAAAAAAAAAAAAAAAAAAAATTCTTGTGAATACCTCGCATCCATCTGATTCTGGTCTCTTCAGCTATTCTCTTCACGCTTGCACATGATAATCATGTATTTCCTTTTGAACAGATGTTTCTGCTTGAATCCCAGCAACTGGCATTGGATTGAAAGCTGAATTTCTATATAGAATAGTCTTATACTTTTAATGCTCGACCTAGTACTATTGTGCTTAACGGAAGAGTCAGAATGATATATAACTAATCCTTATCACTACAGTCTTATAGTGTAGCCTCTTGAAACTTGAAAGTGGTATACAGGCATTGCGACAACAACAAATCTATGAGAGAGAAACAGCACTTGCCCAGATTGATAGCAGCTGCTTGGCATTGCTCAATAAACTCAAGGAATACAGAGGGGAAGAAGAGTTGGAGCTTATTCATGAGGTTTCAATCTTTGCTGGAGGAATCTTTGAACATCATGATGACCTCCTCCTACCACCATGCCCAAGGCATCTTCCAGACTCTATGTTGGATGGCATCTATGCTTCTCACCTCTTGTGTAGATCCAAGCTCTTGCAAACTGGGCTCGCTGTTGGTCACACTGATGATACCAAGAACAGCATTGATGAATCAGAGAAGAGGCAGAGTAATGGAATTGGAATTGTGGGATTTGTGACTAGGTCAGTTATTGCAATTGTTGGTCTTGTGTCTATTCTGAATTTAGCTGGTTTCAAGCCTTGTCATAATATCTGGGAAAGAACGGTTAAGGCACTGCAGCAATTCAAATTCTCAGCCGCAGTTCAATGGAGACGAATTTCAATGAAGTGCCCTCCTGGTAAAGTTTTGGTGATTGAAGATGGAAAACCACGCTGTATGGTGAAAGAGCGAGTTGAGATACCATTTGAAGTGGATCTTAAGACTCCAAATGTTACTTATGGTTTTGGATGAATAATGGATACAATCTCATAATAAGGTGAGCTTCTTTATTTGTTGTTGGTGTTTTTTTTTTTTTCATTTTTTTTTATGCTTCTAACTCTGCAGTGCAGTGGGCAATTTGATATGATCATTGTGGGATCAGTTTAGGCATTCTTGGCAGCTGTGAACATTTATCCTGGCTGCCATTCTTCCTAGTAAATCTGGTGGGAACATAGATTACTGAAGGTATGGACAACAAGAGAGGATGTCCTGGGCAGTAATTCTTAGTAGCTGGTTGATTTTATTGTTAGTTTGCAAAAACAGGGAAATATCTGATCAACGTTGTTCAGTAAGAAAAAAAGTGCATGTTTTCTGTTCGATTCTATCGCCATTACTTGGTTTAAGGGACGCTGTATTGGTTCCCCATCAATCTTCTCAATAGCAATATGAGTTTCATAACTATTCATATATTTGGAAGAGCTGCCGAGTATCTCAATGGTTGCACTTCACCTGAAGATCTGATTGCCATTAAACAGATTGCTCCTAATTTTATCAGGATTAATTTCTGAACTTTATTTCATGTGTATATATATACTATATCCTATGAAATGTGTAAATTCAGTCCTAAGCATATGAAGTGTGAGTTTGTTCACATTTTCTTCCTTTATTTTCAGTGAATGTTGTGGTTTATTCATATATATATATATATATATAAAATGAAGTCTGTTCACCCTTTCTTGAGAGAATCTGGGCGATCACTTGCATCCATGCATGTGGATGAATGCTTCCCCAAACTAGATTGATGATTCATCTTCCAAACATAGTACTTCAGGCTGCCAGTGATGATTCTCTGTGAGAACCACTTCCCAGATCAGACATCATCTGCTCTAAGTTTAAACCGTTCAGCCAATTGCATGTGGATTGATGTGCTAAAGAGGAAATTGAGAAAAACAAATAGAAAATAACATAATTTGAATCGGCAAAATTAATAATAGTTAGCATAAGCAACTGTTGATAATTAAAAAACTCTAGTTAGCAAAATGGGGAGAAGGTGCAAGGTTTACTGTAAATTTTGTTTTCGTAAAGATTGGGAAATTTCAGTTTCTTTAATAAGTTAAAATTGAGACTTTTTGTAAAAAATTTTAAGGCTAAACCCTTCCCTAGTAAATAATTTTTTTTTTCTTCTTATTATTTTGTTAATAGAGAACGCTTGAATGTGTTGATGGTAATACCATCAGGGAAACCGTTTTATGTACGAAAAAAGAGTTTATATTTCCTTAACCTGCAGAGAACCCTCAAATGTCACCATCATTATCATAAAAACCCTTTGGATGTATCGGAACATATATATAAACTTTTTCCCCCTTTGTATGTAGTCTTTGAAAACTGATGATCTCATCCATGATGCACCTACACTAGCATTGTCTTGATGGCTTTTATAAATACCAATTTCGTCAGCGAAAGAAAATCAGAGAAGAGAAATCAATTTGTAACTGAACTATATAATATTCTAATCCGGGGTAGTTAGATGGAAGCCTTCTTAAGAAAGTCATGTTTTGTCCTTTGATTAATAATGCAGACTTCCTATAAAGACTTTGGACATAAATCTTTGCAAAGTTGTATTGTTCTCCTTCTTGTGAACCTGTTTATCTTTTAATATATTTATAATTTATTCATTTTTTTTAAATATATTGTAAACTAGAACTATATGTATAATTTTGGAAAACCATTGATGGATAAGAATATCATTATCACATGATATGAACTATGTTTATGTACATATTTGGGGTTATATTCATCCCGTCCATTAACTTGATAAATGAAGATAATAATCTCTTAAAATCAATACATGCAACTTTCTCTTAAAAAGAACCCCTCATCACTTGATCCAGTCAGGTCAGGGCATATAGAAACTGTATCGGTTAATTAATTAAATATTAGGGATGTGTTCGTTGAATCAGGACGTCTGGACCGGTAATTAAAAGAAGGAAGTGGAGCACATAGTTTCTGTCTGGTTCAAAATCTGTGTGCCAGGCAATAATATTGTTATCTGGTTGACCTTTCGTGACATCTGTTGGTCACGAGGGGCATTTTGCCCCCAACCCTTCGATGGCCATCTCCTTGCTTTAACCAACTCTCATTCCCATATGCTTCCAAAATTTTCACATTTAGTTTACCATTCTTATCATGCCCATGTGTGTCTATATAAACATTCAAATGCGCTTAACCCTGTCTACTCACCAACAACAACAAGAGAAGAAGCATCAGGGAAAATAAATTAGATGGGTTTCACGGCAGAGCAGGAAGCTCTTGTGGTCAAGTCATGGGCAGTGATGAAGAAGGATGCTGCTGCTCTGGGGCTCAAGCTTTTCTTGAGGTGCTGTGCCACTTCACTCTCTTTCATCAACTATATTTAATTATCCATTAATTGTGATACCGGTGTTCACATAATTAATTCATTGATTCATGAGATTCCCAATTTTAGGATTTTCGAAATAGCACCATCTGCTCAGCGCCTCTTCTCTTTCCTCAAGGACTCTGATGTACCTCTCGACAAGAACCCCAAGCTCAAAGCCCACGCCATGGCTGTCTTTGTTATGGTATATATGCATGCATGCATGCGTTATAATAGCTGTGCTTCTCTGTTTTTTTTTTCCCTGACTTTCTAGCTTCATGATGGAATTGAACTCCTAATTAAAATTAAACATTGGTTTGATACAATTTATGATTTTTTATAGACCTGTGAATCTGCTGTACAACTGCGCAAAGCTGGAAAGATCACCGTGAGGGAGACCACACTGAAGAAATTGGGTGCAACACATTTCAAGTATGGCGTGGTTGACGAACATTACGAGGTGCCTCTCTTGACTATATTTATATATAGATTTAAGTTTATGTGAAATTATTTAGTTAGTTAATTTTTGTGCATTATTAAAAACATATATATATTAGCAAACATGCTATTAATATGAACATAGAATGGGGCATCAATATGTACAGGTGGTCAGGTTCTCACTGCTGGAAACGATAAAGGAGGCAGTTGCCGATATTTGGTGCCCGGAGATGAAGAGCGCATGGGGAGAAGCCTATGATCAGCTTGTTGCTGCCATTAAAGTAGAAATGAAACCCCTCCCTTCCTCCTCTTAATTACTCCAATTAGGATTAATTTCACACGTGGTTTGGCATTGTATTTCTAATTTTGTATCCTCAAAATAAACGCTATGAATAAATGATGGTTCTGAAATGCTTGAGATTCGACCAGTGATGCAATCGCATATCATGTGATGTGCCACTGTCTTTTGTTTGACCTGCGCACTTATACGTTTCTCTATGCTTGTTCTTTGGTTTTGAGCCGGAACCTTGTTTGCCACCGATATAGGACACCACGGTTCAAATCAGGTGTGTTAGACGGAAAGATAAATGGGTGTGACTACTCTTGTGGCGTGCGAAAGAAAAAGCTAGCGCTGAACAGTTTTATCAAAGAAATTTAAATAAATAATTGATTATTACTTAACAGGAAGACCTAATGCTTTACCCGGTCCGCTCAAAACCAACATGAGCAAAAAATCACGATGGAGCCAAGAAAACAAGTGTGATTTTTTTAAAGTGATAATATCTAGTTATTAGATAGATTGCAAAAGACATAATAAACAAGCAGGTGAAAATTAAGGAACAATCCTACAAAATAGGCAAGCATAACATACAATAGGCGGAGAGGCGACCTAAGCTAGTAAGGGCTCTGGCCCTGCACATTTCCATGAGGGAAGTAGAGGCAGATGGTGAGTGTGGCCCTTTCTTTGGTGCAAGTGGCCTGGGCGCACCCAACCTGGGTGGTTTTCCGCCAGACCACCTGCGTGTATGTGCCGCACTCGTGCCCCGCCTCGCACGTATTCTTGGCGTGGTTGTAATACTGTTTCTCATCCACCCAAGAGCCCACCACTTCCAAAGGCCTGGCTGGGTAGCTCGCCCAGGCCTGGTTTGCCCCGTACGGGCTGGAACCTAGATCTGCGAAATCACAACCTTTTTTGTCCCGCTGGTACCTGACGAATAGGCTTGCGTCCGAGTAAAGCTTCAGGCTCCAACTTAGAGGTGCCACATTGACTGCCGCCCGGGCTTTGTTGTGGACTGTGAGGAACTGCTCTGTCGTGTTGGTAGCAGTCGTATTGGGGTTGGGGTTAGGCTGAGCCGAGGGAATAGGGGCTGAGGAGAGGAGAACGTGACGCGCGCCAGCCAGGCTCGTCATGGTCATCATGATGGCTGGAACCAGGAGGATCCAGTTCCAGTTCCAGTTCCAGCCTAGGAAGAGATGCTGTTGGTCAAGGGAGCTCATGCCAATGCCTATGTCAACCGGAGCTCAGGAGTCAGGACCTGCTCTGCTCCACAGCCTGATAGAGGTGAAGAGTCAGCGAGCGAGCGAGCCTCCCTGCCTTAATAATAATTGATTATGGATTCAGAGGGACGAAAGTGCCTGTGAAATTTACCGACACACCCCTCACACTCTGCGTAGCTGTAGGTCCGGACCGTGTTTGTGTCATGTGATGAGATTGAGAGTGAGGTGAAAGGCATCTGAGAGCATTAATGGGCTTGTCTGATGTCTCTCACTTTGTAGCGCCTTAAGCTTACCGTGCAACTTTTTCGGCCTTGTGTTTCCAAACCGCAATTAAACATGGCGGTAGACCAATACCATCATGTGCCAAAGAGCGTATCCCAAAAAGGCACTTGTAGGAGCGACCGGTCCCATATTTTTATTTTTTCCCCGATCACAAGATAAAAGCCATCAAACTGCTAATCCTGCAACCTGAGTGTAGATGTCGTAGTTGTTGCCTTCCCGGCAAAACGCACTCCTGCTCCTAGTACTGCTACTGCTTTGCATTCACCCACAACGCCACGACTTGGGACGTGGTAATGGGGTCGCTGGCCCATGCCTGGTTATGAGCCCCCATCATCCCCAACACCCTTTCTAGCGACGGCCTTTAGTATGGCTTGCGGTCATCTAAATAGTGTTTTGAACGAGCCATGACACTTGCCTACTTTTTATTTAAATTAAAACGCAAATATGCAACACGATGAGCTCACAGGAAAAATTGCTAATGGACAAAGAAGAGCTCAGATTTATGTGATCCATCAATGATCGGTGCAAAAGAAAGCCTCATACCAAAATCAACCAAATCATGACTTCATTTTAAGCCTCAACAAGAGAGACCATTAGCAAGCTGCATTGCATCTAGTCGTCATCACACACTGGCACAACAGAACCAATCAATCACTTAATTTATGAATTATGAGCATCTGAAGTCAAAAGTTACTTTCCTCGAGAAAAGAGTCCTGGGGCCATCATAGAACAAGGACAGATAAAATTTCCATATAAAAGGCCCTCGCAGCAAGGTAATTGTCAGAAATTAAGAACCTATGTACCCCCCAACAAATAATGTTCAGCAAGAAAGAAATCACTGGGCATATACAGGCACAGCACAAAGATCACCAAATAATATAGAAAATGCACTTGGATGGAATTGGACTTGGGATACAGTTTAAATAAAAGAGAAAAAGTAAATGAATGATAAGACAGCAGGTTAGGGTTCCATCTTAAATATTGCTGTAGATGGTGACTCAATCATGGTGGGTAAAAATTGAAGCTAATCCTTTGCACAGGTAAGAGCCTCAACAATCTGAGGAGGCAATGAACTCCTAAACTCATCGAGAACCTTGCTTCCTGTCCCTGCACCAAATATGGAGCAACCTGGACCGACCATGGACATTGGAATGGACTAGACGTTCTGGGCCATCTTGGAGAGAGTTGTGTGCTTGATATTGTTGAGTTTTCACCAATTCAAAATATCAAACTCTTGGATGCGTGGGACAAGAGACTCCACCAGACATTGATCCAACTCCGATTTTGCTTGCTGATTCACAAACATTTCTGAAATGTAAATATCACAATCTAGAAGGCCATCCACATACACCGCAGAAGTGGAAGATACAGCTTGATTGTTGTCAAAGCTGCTATTTGTTACAATAGCACCTTCTTGTTCCACATAAGCCGCAGTAAGTGGAAGTGGCTGGGCAACATATTCAAGATAAAACTCATGTATTGTGTCATCAACCACCTTGACATACATACAGGCATCTTCACCATATATTTTTGAGAAGCTGAACTCCACTAGTTTCAGTTTGAACCAGGGGTCCATCACTACAGCAATTGATAAAACAAGGCTGCAATCTTTCCAATACTTGCCAAATTTTCATGCAACTCCTGCGCCATGCAGCTCACCATGTTGTCCTCATTTTTTATTACATTAGTTAGCTCCAGCTGAATCTTCCATGCTTCTTGGAAGAACATATTTGCAGTTGGATCTATCGCTGACATGATGAAGACTGCAGAATCATATAGAAGCCTCAAGAAGGGGCATGCAATTTCCACCATCTTCTAGTCATCCACAGATGGTACTTCATTGTAGCTTTCATCAAAAGTTTCTAAATGACTGAACGCATGTTTGTACTCTAATGCAGTAACCATCATGAGGTATGTTGTATCCCATTGCATGGCAACATCAAGAGAAAGGGTCTTTGTGCTGGGGATTTCAAGTTGTAGAGCAATTTCAGCCAATTTTTTTTCATGTCCCGGTGATGCCTTGACGAACTTCACACTTTCACGAACCACGTTCAGGATGTGGGCATAACAACGCACAATAAACTCAGGATGTGGGCATAACAACGCACAATAAATACCTGACCCTTAAGCATAAGTGTGTCCTTGTTCGTCAGGTGCTCTCTGAGATTTGCATTGTAAATATCATGAGAAGAGCAGTTGTTGTCCAAAGTAATTGTGAATAGCTTGGTACTCATATTCCAATTTGAAAGGCAGACACCAATGGCTTCATTGAGCGCATTTTCAGAATGCGGAGAAGATACCATAATAAAGTTGAGCATTCTCCGGTACAATCTCCAGTCATTGTCAATGAATTGCCCAGTTAAGCATATTGAAGAAGCTGATCAGAGCCTTGCCTGTTGCAGACCTGAGTCTGGACCCAGTGACAAGCTACAGAGCTAATCTCGGATGGTGTGTGTGTGAGAATCAAAACCTGAAGAGAGTTTTGTGATTGTTTTGTAATGCATCTTAGATGCTAATACTGTATGTTTGTTTGTAATATTTGGTTTAACTGGATGTTTGTAGTGCATATACTGCACACTTGTGAAGGTTGGTCTGCAATCTGTTTGCTTAAATGCTTGTGTGAACGAACTTATGAAAAGATGATGAAAATTCTGAGAAATTTTTTTGGTTCTTCATCTATACATTCTGTTCTTTGCTTGTTTACATTAATTAAGTGAAATAGAGTGTGAATTCTGCAGGTTCCTCATCAGGTTGTTTAGCTTGTAACTTTGCTCTGTCGATCCTAACAGTGATATAAGAGATTTCTTAAGTTTTCTCAGCCAAGATGTCCAGTTCTTCCTCAGCGAAGGATGCAAATGCCCCTTACTTCAAGGGTGAGAACTACAATCTTTGGGCACTGATGATGAAGACTATGTTCAGGTCCAAGGATCTGTGGAAGTTGGTTGAGAAAGGCTTTAGTGAAGAAGGTGATGCTGCGAGGTTGAATGAAAGTATGAAGAAAGATGCCAAGTCCCTATATTTGATTCAACAGGCCTTGGATCCCAGAATTCTGGTGAGGATCTCGGAGGCAAAGACGGCAAAGCAAGCTTGGGAAATAATTAAGGTTGAGTTTCAAGGAGATTCAGACAACTCTACACTGCAACTTCACTCACTCCAAAGAGAGTTTGATGCTGTGAAGATGAAACAGAATGAGAACGTCCAGGACTTTGTGAGCAGAGTCCTCGACATTGTATATCAAATTCAGGTATTGAAGGAAGACCTTCCACAGAAAGCTGTTGTCTCCAAGATTATTAGAAGTCTGACACCCAAGTTTTCACAGGCCGTGCACTCAATTATTGAAGCAAAGGATCTGAACACTCTAACTGTTGAGCAATTGAGCAGTTCATTGAAGAATCACTTATCAATACTAAACATTGAGGTAAACCAACATGAAGGTGAGAAAGCATTGTACTCGGGAAGAGGAAGCATGTACCCTGCTGAGCATATACACAGAGGGAGAGGCCGAGGTCGCTTCTCTCCAAGAGGAAGAGGTCGCGGGTGTAATGCCCTGAACCTTTGGATATATGTAAGTAATTATATTCATGGTATTATAACAGTTACAGTAAGATTTTACTTGCAGATCAATTTTGCTGAGAAACCCAAGTGGAAATAGCAAGGACTTTATTGTGATAGTTTATAGTAGATTTTGGGTTCAGAAAAAAAAAAAAAAAAAAAAAAAAAAAAAAGACTTGATCAAAACTGTTTCCAAAGACTAAGGACTGAAAGGAAATTTTGTAGGGACTTTTTGGAAGGAGTATTTCATGATTTAGGGATCATTGGAGAAGTTTCAGGGACCGTTTTGTAATATATTATATTTTCAGGGATTATTGGTAAATTTCGGCTGAAGATTTCTTTAAGAGAAAAGTCTAGAATGAAGGGCCTTTCTTCATCAATTCATCTTCTTCTCATCCTTGCTGCTACAGTAACCCGAGAGTGAGAGATAGAGAAAATAAAGGAAAAATGGAAAATTTTGAAGAGGAAAGTTTGGAGAACACCGGAGGGAGCTCGCCGGAGACTTGCATTGCTTGGTAAGCATCTTTTTGGTTGAGATGTATGTATGTATGTATGTATGTGTTGTTGGTTTAATGGAGAGGAAAAATGATGGATTTTATGAAAGAATGTTGGTGGAGAAGATGAAGTAGTTAATTTGAGATGATTGTGTGTTGAAAAACATTTGTATTTGAGTGAGATTTTGCTTGGATTGATGAAGAAATTTTCGGACTTACTGTAGATTACTGTAGCACCGAGATTAGGGTTGGTTTTGGGTTAATTAAGTTGATAATAATGATGATTTAAGTGTTAATGAAGATGGTTGGATGAAGCTGGTTGGGTTTAACCAAGTTGATTTGGTTGGATCAAGTCAAGTGGGTTTGGATTGATTTAGTTGGGCTTGACCAAATCAAGTGAAGTTAGTTGATTTGGTTGAGTCAAGTTCATTTAATTGGGTTGGAGTTGGGTTTGGATGAGAGTTGGATTTGGTTGGGTCCAATTGATTTGATTTGGTTAAGTTGGTTTGATCAAATCAAGTTGAGATGGGTTTGGACTTGGTTCAGGTTTTGAGTTAATGGCTTTGGGCTGAACCAATTGAAGGAAATCGGGTTCAATTGAACCAAGTTGGTTCAACAGGAAATTATATAAGAATTTGATTGGTTTAATGTTGGTTGGTTTAAATTGAACTTGGTTCAGAGAAATTGAGGTTGGTTCAGGAGGGTTTAGCCCAAATTGAGGTGGATTAAGAGCAATTGGAGACCGGTATAAATATGCGAGGTCGGGTTTTAACCGATTGGAGTGATTGGGCCCAATTAGAGAGTCTGTTACTTGTTTATTATAATTTCTTTTGGGTTAAGTTGTGTCTTTAGATTGTTATATGTATTTATTTTATTTTGTTACCCTGATAGGTATTGTTCAGGCTTAGGAGGGAGTTCCAGGTCTAGCAAGGAACCCAAGGGGGACCAGGTGAGTTGGTAGTGGCTATTATTTTTGAATAATTGGTTAAATATTATTATTATTATTATTATTATTATTATTATTATTATTTTGAATAATCGGTAATTGTTATTATTATTATGACATTATTATTTAACAGCTAGTATTTTGGAAATTATTATTTAATTATCATTTTTTATGTTTAATTATGTATAATGGTTAATGATGCGTATATTGAAATATTGGCAATCGTATTTATACATCCGTTTGGTATAATTATACATATTTTTTTGAATAGTGAAAATACATGTACACATGATTTAATTATTCATTTCAAGTATTTATTTTAATGGCTATGTGTACCGTGATTTTGAGATGATATGTGAAACCATGTATGCGTTTTTAAATGATTTTAGCGGCAATGTTTGTGGAATTGGTTTTCATTCCTGGTACAGGAATGGTATTGTGGTTTTGGATTTTATTGATGTTATGCATGGACGGTACTGTAGAGCTTGTACATATTTTATGGTGGTATCTTACTGCAGTAAGTGGTCTCCACGGCCAGCCTTTTGAGGTGGCGTGCTAGACTGATTATTATCTACGAGGGCCAGGTTCAGGTGGGAGTGTAGAGCCCTGACTGGATATTCATCGGGTAGCCGGAGTCACCAACCGGTGAACCGATGGGTCAACGTTAAGGGCATGAGTACCTTGACGGCTCTAAACCTAGCCATGGCCACGGCGAAGGTTTAGAGGGATTTCTAGACCATTTCATGCTGGGTGCGTATTGTGGGTTGAGTATGTTTTTCAGATGTTGTTTTGGATTGTGATGAGGGGGCGAAGCCCAGCTGTTGCTCTTAGGAGGTCAGTCTCTCACAAAAAGTTTATATTTCCTTAGAAGTTGATTTAATGATGATTTACGGTGAATTTATGCTTTAAAAGCTCTTTAAAGTTGTATTCTTCCAAAATTCTAGTATTTTGTGAAAGCTGGAATTATTTGAGAAAATTGATGTTTATATATGTTATATATGATGTATTCAATTAATTGAAATTATTGAGCCACTATCGACCAACTGAAATGTGTTACAGTTGCAGGAGCAGGACCCTTATAGATTGCATGTGCGAGTATAGATCCAGGCAGTGTTGAGTTCAGAGTTTCAGTGGGTCCCTTTCCTTTCTTCTGTTTGGTGTCGTGATTTTGTAGCGGTTGTACCCGCATGTTGGAGTGATTGTGATTGTTGTATTCCTGAATTTGAACCTGTAGTTTGTTTAAAAGTTGTTATTTGTGAATTGTAAGTCTGGTTTGGGTTGTCAAGTGTGTCAGTTTTCCAGTTAAAAGAAATTTTAACTGATGGGTGCCACATTTACCTCGGTAAAAGGGGTGGGTGTGACATCTTTTGGTATCAGAGCTGTAGGTTGAGATATTCCTTGTCGGTAGAGATCACGGGTTGTGATCTGAGTCTGAGTTGAGAAGTCAAAGTCTAAGCTTAGAGGTTTAGTGGTGATTAGTGTAAGGGCCCAATAGAAATTATTGAGAATCTCCAATCGGGTTAAAACCTAAGTTGCATATTACAGACGAGGGGTGATACTATGGTTTGACATTTGAGGCAGAGGATTGAGTGTGGTACTGTGATCATGTTCACTTTGATTTCTACCAGATAGATGATTCTACTTTCTAGAGGATTTTTGTGTACTGGTGAGCAGATTCGAAATAAGACAACAACTGTTGAAATAAGTAAGTGAATTCAGGGACGTCAGATCGATACCTGCTAATGAAATTTCGAGGACGAAATTTTCTTAAGGAGGAAGGATTGTAATGCCCTGAACCTTTGGATATATGTAAGTAATTATATTCATGGTATTATAACAGTTACAGTAAGATTTTACTTGCAGATCAATTTTGCTGAGAAACCCAAGTGGAAATAGCAAGGACTTTATTGTGATAGTTTATAGTAGATTTTGGGTTCAGAAAAAAAAAAAAAAAAAAAAAAAAAAAAAAAAGACTTGATCAAAACTGTTTCCAAAGACTAAGGACTGAAAGGAAATTTTGTAGGGACTTTTTGGAAGGAGTATTTCATGATTTAGGGATCATTGGAGAAGTTTCAGGGACCGTTTTGTAATATATTATATTTTCAGGGATTATTGGTAAATTTCGGCTGAAGATTTCTTTAAGAGAAAAGTCTAGAATGAAGGGCCTTTCTTCATCAATTCATCTTCTTCTCATCCTTGCTGCTACAGTAACCCGAGAGTGAGAGATAGAGAAAATAAAGGAAAAATGGAAAATTTTGAAGAGGAAAGTTTGGAGAACACCGGAGGGAGCTCGCCGGAGACTTGCATTGCTTGGTAAGCATCTTTTTGGTTGAGATGTATGTATGTATGTATGTATGTGTTGTTGGTTTAATGGAGAGGAAAAATGATGGATTTTATGAAAGAATGTTGGTGGAGAAGATGAAGTAGTTAATTTGAGATGATTGTGTGTTGAAAAACATTTGTATTTGAGTGAGATTTTGCTTGGATTGATGAAGAAATTTTCGGACTTACTGTAGATTACTGTAGCACCGAGATTAGGGTTGGTTTTGGGTTAATTAAGTTGATAATAATGATGATTTAAGTGTTAATGAAGATGGTTGGATGAAGCTGGTTGGGTTTAACCAAGTTGATTTGGTTGGATCAAGTCAAGTGGGTTTGGATTGATTTAGTTGGGCTTGACCAAATCAAGTGAAGTTAGTTGATTTGGTTGAGTCAAGTTCATTTAATTGGGTTGGAGTTGGGTTTGGATGAGAGTTGGATTTGGTTGGGTCCAATTGATTTGATTTGGTTAAGTTGGTTTGATCAAATCAAGTTGAGATGGGTTTGGACTTGGTTCAGGTTTTGAGTTAATGGCTTTGGGCTGAACCAATTGAAGGAAATCGGGTTCAATTGAACCAAGTTGGTTCAACAGGAAATTATATAAGAATTTGATTGGTTTAATGTTGGTTGGTTTAAATTGAACTTGGTTCAGAGAAATTGAGGTTGGTTCAGGAGGGTTTAGCCCAAATTGAGGTGGATTAAGAGCAATTGGAGACCGGTATAAATATGCGAGGTCGGGTTTTAACCGATTGGAGTGATTGGGCCCAATTAGAGAGTCTGTTACTTGTTTATTATAATTTCTTTTGGGTTAAGTTGTGTCTTTAGATTGTTATATGTATTTATTTTATTTTGTTACCCTGATAGGTATTGTTCAGGCTTAGGAGGGAGTTCCAGGTCTAGCAAGGAACCCAAGGGGGACCAGGTGAGTTGGTAGTGGCTATTATTTTTGAATAATTGGTTAAATATTATTATTATTATTATTATTATTATTATTATTATTTTGAATAATCGGTAATTGTTATTATTATTATGACATTATTATTTAACAGCTAGTATTTTGGAAATTATTATTTAATTATCATTTTTTATGTTTAATTATGTATAATGGTTAATGATGCGTATATTGAAATATTGGCAATCGTATTTATACATCCGTTTGGTATAATTATACATATTTTTTTGAATAGTGAAAATACATGTACACATGATTTAATTATTCATTTCAAGTATTTATTTTAATGGCTATGTGTACCGTGATTTTGAGATGATATGTGAAACCATGTATGCGTTTTTAAATGATTTTAGCGGCAATGTTTGTGGAATTGGTTTTCATTCCTGGTACAGGAATGGTATTGTGGTTTTGGATTTTATTGATGTTATGCATGGACGGTACTGTAGAGCTTGTACATATTTTATGGTGGTATCTTACTGCAGTAAGTGGTCTCCACGGCCAGCCTTTTGAGGTGGCGTGCTAGACTGATTATTATCTACGAGGGCCAGGTTCAGGTGGGAGTGTAGAGCCCTGACTGGATATTCATCGGGTAGCCGGAGTCACCAACCGGTGAACCGATGGGTCAACGTTAAGGGCATGAGTACCTTGACGGCTCTAAACCTAGCCATGGCCACGGCGAAGGTTTAGAGGGATTTCTAGACCATTTCATGCTGGGTGCGTATTGTGGGTTGAGTATGTTTTTCAGATGTTGTTTTGGATTGTGATGAGGGGGCGAAGCCCAGCTGTTGCTCTTAGGAGGTCAGTCTCTCACAAAAAGTTTATATTTCCTTAGAAGTTGATTTAATGATGATTTACGGTGAATTTATGCTTTAAAAGCTCTTTAAAGTTGTATTCTTCCAAAATTCTAGTATTTTGTGAAAGCTGGAATTATTTGAGAAAATTGATGTTTATATATGTTATATATGATGTATTCAATTAATTGAAATTATTGAGCCACTATCGACCAACTGAAATGTGTTACAGTTGCAGGAGCAGGACCCTTATAGATTGCATGTGCGAGTATAGATCCAGGCAGTGTTGAGTTCAGAGTTTCAGTGGGTCCCTTTCCTTTCTTCTGTTTGGTGTCGTGATTTTGTAGCGGTTGTACCCGCATGTTGGAGTGATTGTGATTGTTGTATTCCTGAATTTGAACCTGTAGTTTGTTTAAAAGTTGTTATTTGTGAATTGTAAGTCTGGTTTGGGTTGTCAAGTGTGTCAGTTTTCCAGTTAAAAGAAATTTTAACTGATGGGTGCCACATTTACCTCGGTAAAAGGGGTGGGTGTGACAGCGGGTGTGGGAGAAGCACTGACTCACCGCGCAGTGAACCCGGTCGCTCAACAGAGGCAAGTAAATCATACAAAAATGTGCAATGTTTCATTTGTAAAAAATATGGGCATGTTAAAGCCCAATGCTGGTTCCGAAATAGAGAAGCCAATGTAGTGAAAGAAGAGAAGGGAAAAGATAAAGAAGAAGAAGAAGTGGCTTTCATGGCTATCAATGAAGGCCTAGAACAAAGAGGTGGTACTTGGCTTATTGACAGCGGTTGCTCGAACCACATGTCAGGTGATAAAGCTCTGTTCCATGACATTATCTCAACACCGAGCCATTCAATTAAAATTGGAGATGGAAACGCTCTCAAGGTTGAAGGGGTTGGTACAGTAAAGCTCTGTTCAAGCAGAGGAAAATCCACAACTGTGAACAATGTGCAGTTTGTACCAAACTTAACTCATAATTTGTTAAGTGTTGGTCAATTGATGGATGCTGTCTTTGATCTGGAATTCTCAAGAGGCATTTGCAGTATCATGGAGACAGAGTCAAAGGCGAGAATTGCTCAAGTTCACATGACCTCTAACAGACTGTTCCCGTTTGAAGCAAATGACATTGATTATGCTAATGTTGCTCATGGTGAAGACGAGGTGTTGGATCTTTGGCACAAGAGGTACTGACACATTAATGAGAAGAAGTTGAAGATGATAGCAGAATAAGGCTTGGTACTCAGATTGCCAAACATCTCATCTGTGCATCCGTGTGAAGCTTGTGCTTAGGGGAAGCAAGCGCGACTTGCATTTCCAAAGAATCAAGCAAAAAGAGCATCAGCCGTACTGGAGCTGGTTCATGGTGATTTAGTGGGTCCAATTAGAATTGCTTCGATTGGAGGTAACACTTACTTCCTTCTCTTGACTGACGATTTTTCAAGATACAGTTGGGTGTTCTTCATGCACCGGAAATCAGAGACGTTTCAGCTCTTCAAACAATTCAAGCTTCTAGTGGAGAAGCAATACTCGCTTCCAGTTAAGGTCCTGCGCACTGACCGAGGTGGAGAATTCACCTCTCGTGAATTTGAAGACTATTGCAAACTCACCGGAGTTCATCACCAACTCACTGCTCCTTGGACGCCTCAGCAAAACGGCGTCGCCGAGCGGAAAAACAGAATGGTAATAGAGATGGCCCGCACCATGTTGAAGGAGAAAGGGATGCCCTCTGAATATTGGCCAGAAGCTGTGGCAACAGCAGTGCATATTCTCAATCGAACAGCGACTTCGGCGGTGATATCCAAAACTCCATTTGAAGCTTTGACCGGAGAGAAGCCATCCGTTGACTACTTCAGAGTCTTCGGCAGCCTTGCTTACGTGTACATTGACCCGTTGAAGCGATCCAAATTCGATGCCAAGTCACAACCCGGCATTTTCATTGGCTACTGCAGTCGCACGAAGGCCTATCGGGTTATAGATCCTGATTCAAAGCGAATCCACGTCAGCAGGGATATCCGGTACTTTGAAGAGAAAGGATTTGATTGGTGGAGAAGCGCCGAGTCAGCCGCATCAAACTCTGGATCCGCACGTGATAATCGCATGACCTCATTTAACAAAGAACCAGATGCTTCTTCGCCGTTTGATCGAGTTGATGATCAACTTGCTGCAGATCGCGAGATTGTCTTTCATCTAGATGAAGAAGATGCAATAACCGGAGAAGACGGTGGCGCTCCGACGAGGTATAGAAATCTCGCTGATCTGTATAACTCTTGCTCTCTTGCTCTTTCAGCAGGTGATCCCTCATCTTATGAAGATGCTGCGAAGAGTAAGGAGTGGATTGTGGCTATGAAAGAGGAGATGAATGCAACTGATAAAAATCAAACCTGGTACTTAACTGTACTTCCAAAAGGAAAGAAAGCTATCGCCTTGAAGTGGATCTTCAAGTCAAAATATAATCCAGACGGTACATTGCTGAGAAGGAAAGCACGTATTGTTGCTAAAGGGTATTCACAACGTGAAGGGGTTGATTTTGAAGAAATTTTCTCTCCAGTGGCCAGACTGGAGACAGTAAGATTGTTCTTAGCCATTGGAGCTCAGAGAGAGTGGGAAATTCATCAATTGGATGTAAAATCCGCGTTCCTTAATGGTGATCTCAAAGAGGAAGTCTATGTGCTGCAACCAGAGGGGTTTGTCATCAAAGGAAAAGAAGAAATGGTATATCGACTTCATAAAGCTCTGTATGGTCTTCGACAAGCACCAAGAGCATGGTACAGTCGTATAGATGCGCAATTTTCTCAGTTAGGATTCATTCGTAGCAACAATGAACCAACTGTGTATACAAAGATGCAAGGTAATCATGATGTCCTTCTAATTTGCTTGTATGTTGACGACATTCTATACATGGGATCTTCAGAAGAGTTGATGAATGAATTTAAAGAAAGAATGATGAAGATCTTTGAGATGACGGACATGGGGCCATTGAGGTATTTTCTCGGCCTAGAGGTAAAACAGAGAAAAGGCTGCATTTTTGTATCTCAACAGAGCTATGCAGAGGATCTTATATGGAGGTCCGGGATGATGAATTGCAATAATGTTGATACTCCAATGAATTCTAACGAGAAACTTCAATTACTTGATAATTCTGGGAAGACAGAACCACAGAGATATAGAAAGCTGGTCGGGGCTCTACTTTATCTCACTCATACTCGACCTGACATTATGTTTTCGGTTTCAATGGTTTTTCGTTTTATGCACTCTCCGAGCATGCATCATTTGGGAGCAATTAAAAGAATTTTGCGTTATATTAGTGGAACAATTCGTTATGGGATTTGTTACAAGAAGGGAGAAAATTTTAAACTGATTGGATATTCCGACAGCGACTGGGCCGGCTCTCAGGATGATCGGAAAAGCACCACATGCTGGGTGTTTTCGTTTGGTTCAGGTGCTATTGCTTGGTGTTTTAAGAAGCAGATGATTACTGCCCTGTCCAGCACCGAAGCAGAGTATATTTCACTGACTGCTGCAGCTTGCGAGGCAGTGTGGCTTCGTTGCTTGCTGGAAGATGTGAATGAGAAGCAACTTGGTCCAAGTCGTATTCTATGTGACAACCGTTCTACACTATGCCTTGCCAAGAATCCCATACTACACGGGCGTACAAAACACATAGATACGCGTCTTCACTTCATTCGTGACTTAATCAAAGCTGAGTCAATTGAAGTAATACATTGCAGCTCAGATCATGATCAATTGGGAGACATTTTCACCAAGGCATTGCCGAGAGGAAAGTTTGAGTTATTCCGGGAATTGCTGGGTGTTATGGAGTTCTCTGATCAATAGGAGTGTATTGAAGAAGCTGATCAGAGCCTTGCCTGTTGCGGACCTGAGCCTGGACCCAGTGACAAGCTACAGAGCTAATCTCGGATGGTGTGTGTGTGTGAGAATCAAAACCTGGAGAGAGTTTTGTGATTGTTTTGTAATGCATCTTAGATGCTAATACTGTATGTTTGTTTGTAATATTTGGTTTAACTGGATGTTTGTAGTGCATATACTGCACACTTGTGAAGGTTGGTCTGCAACCTGTTTGCTTAAATGCCTGTGTGAACGAACTTATGAAAAGATGATGAAAATTCTGAGAAATTTTTCTGGTTCTTCATCTATGCATTTTTTTCTTTGCTTGTTTACATTAATTGAGTGAAATAGAGTGTGAATTCTGCAGGTTCCTCATTAGGTTGTTTAGCTTGTAACCTTGCTCTGTCGATCCTAACAAAGCATACATACCCGAGGGTTTGACTGGTGGTACATAAACTTATGGTGAGGCTGATCTTTCCTGGCATTATCCTTAAGGCTCGCAAGAGATTTTGTTTTTCTTTATGATAAACAGATATGATCTCCCCTTCAATATCATCAACACTCACCATCTTGAAGCGAGGCTGGAGGCTTTAAGCAAAATCAATGAAACTAAGGTGCTCAACTAGATGGATTGGATATTCATGCAAAATGATCATCTTTGCAAGATTCAAACAGCTAGTTTCCTAATCAAAAAGTGCATTGGCCCAACTAGCACCTCTACAACGCCTTTTCTGCAGTGGTTCTGTGATATTTCCATTAGTTTGTGTACCGGTAAGTGCAAGTTTCTTTTCTTGGTTTTTGATTTTGGGACAAGAGCCCAATGCAATGTGTCCCTTGAGGTGACTAGTACCAGCTATCTTTGAACCACTACTATATGCAAAGGTTTGCTTACAAAGTTTGCAGCAAGCCGGTGTGCATCCACCAGGCATAGCTTCAATAGTAAAATGTTCCCACACTAAAGACTTTTTCCTCTTGTGCTTGGATGTTGGTGGTGTTTCAGTACTAAGTGGTTTGGTGTCATTTTCCTCTGCCATAGTGAAGAACAAATCTATGCAAGAACAGAGTCAGTAGGTATCCTCCTTTTTTCGCTTTTTCTTCCCCAACAATGTAAACATAATTTCCAAGAAATCAGAAAACAAGTATAGACAATCTATCGAATAGATGCAATAAAAACATCAAAAATCTTGCTTGATAGAGCCTAATTGCTGTAAAGTGTGAACCTTGCCTGATCGTCAGACTTTCTTTGCAAATATATAGTGGATGTTTTAATCATTGTTCAATCATTGCTTAAACATTTTGAGCTAAACCACATGGAAGTACATGCTAACAGCATAATAACAGAAACTTAAAAGGAGTCAACTCTTGTTATTTAGCCTCTACTCACCAGAGATTGGTTTGTCATAGCAAGATATTAAAACAAGAGAGAACCATTAATCAATTGGATGATCTGAGGGTATTATTCTGTAAAAAGTTCACTTGGTAACCACGGAGAGTAACAGAAGCAATGCAATACAGTTGGTTCGTGAAGGGTGTATTGAAACTGTGAGGCATGCCCTGATTCTCACTAAAACAGTTGAAATGATCTTGGCTCACATGAAGCAAAATTCAGGATATTAAAGGTTAAAAGTGTTAAGCAGGCCACTTGAACCATATTCCATGTGTTTAACTGATAAGTTCATGAGTGACCTTAAAATTACGAGTAAATGTGCTTTCAGCAAGAAAGTGACCTCAGAAGAATAGCATGAGGGATCAACCTTTAGTAAACCTAAAACAAAGGAATTTATCAATAGTTTACACAATATCTTTGGGTTTCAGCTGAATGATATCACCATAAATAGAGCACATGTTACTTATAATCAGGATAATTTCTGGGTTTGGTTTCCTAAGTCTAACAACACTAGAATTTCATCTATGGTTTATGTCACGGGTCTGACCGACGTCACTCGGCCCGTGCGGTGACTGGCTGCGCACCGCGCGCACCAGCCCAGCCTAAGTCCAAGAATCACACCTTTGTGCACCCCTGCAAGCAAAGATACAAGCAACCACACCCACAAGACAAGGAAAACAAGAAAGGGCACCAGAGATAAGAGAGAAAAACTTAAACTCTCTAGAAAGAAGTCAAGGTTACACCATGAGCCTCGACAACACCGGCCAAGCTCTTCACCCTACTCCGTTCGGATGAAGGCAGCCCAAAGTCTTAACCTCCCTAAGACTAAGGACCAAGAGGATGCCCCAATGACCCACCAAGGATCAAAGGATCTAGAGTCCCCAAGAAGAAGTCCGTCTCTCCTTAGGCCACAGCCTCTAGATGATCAAGGGTTCTCAAGTCTCTCAAGATAGCCCAAGATATCCCAAGATAACCTCAGATGATCCAAGATGATCCCATAAGCTTGATCTCCATCCCCTTTTATAGGCTAAGGCATATACTTAACCTTCTCTGGATGAGGATAAGACCAAGGCGCCTACCTCAGCCTCGCGTCAGCCGATAGCGACACCGCCGTCCGTACAGGTGGCCTCACTCGGCCCATGTGCCGAGCCATGCCCTGTCAAGTCCAAGCCATGCCCGACCTACCCGAGCTATGACTTGTCATGTCTGAGCCCTGCCCGACCTGCCCGAGCCGTGCCCTGCGCCCCTTGCTCGAGTCACGTCCTGTTGGTCCAGCGCATTCCCTGGCTATCGTCAGCCCTGCGCTCAGCGGTGCGCTCAGCGCTTGCGTCACCCCTCCTCATCACATGTTGTCTTAGCCCATGGCTGGACGAGAGCCCTCTCACGCCCACCTGATCAAGCAGCCGACCGTACATGTCGGTGCTTATGCCTGATCCAGCTGATTGGCCGATACTCAGCCAATCTTCGGCCCCTCGGCCTTTCCCTGATCAATCACCCTCGATCAAGGTCCTCAGCCACGCGCATCGCTCCCTGCGCGCTGCTGATCAAGCACTCCCGGCTAGGATCCTCGGTCATGTGCAACTCCCATGCACCGCTAGGATGATTGCACGGACATCACTTGCTTTGGACTTGGATTTTGGCCTAGCTTGGCCTCTTCGGCCATCTCCTCTCGGTAAGGCACCGACCTTACCGAGCATGCGAAAAAGCCCCGTGACAGTTTACTCCTACCTCAACATGAATATGAGTCGGGATGATCAGTAGGAAGGCTGGAACAAACTGTGGCACCTTAGTGTGGCTCCTAGAGTGAAACACTTCTTGTGGCTACTCTTTCACAACGGGGTGTTAACTCAAGAAAAATTGTACAAGCTGAACTTGGGCCCTCAGAACTTATGTTGTTTCTGCAATCTCAGTCCTGAGATGGCAGAACATCTATTTGTATTATGTCCTAAAACCCAAGCAATTTGGAATCTGATTAGTTCCAGCATTAGGAAACCAATTAATCTTATAGCTGGGATATCTTCTGGGAATTGGTTAGACCATAAGCTGACTGGTAATGATAGGTTTACTCAATCTGTTATAGCTACTACTGTGTGGTTCATTTGGAAAGCAAGGTGTAACATGATATTTAAAGACGAGCCATTTGATTGCAACTCTATTTCTTCTCGGACTATTGGCCATACCAAGGAGTACTTCTACTCTTAACGTAATCAGATTGCAACTCTAATTTTCTGATTAACAATTTTTCATTACATGACAGCCCTTTATTGAGCACTGTGGTAATTCTAAACACTGAAGACTCAAAGGTTGGTATAGGTTTTATACCAATTGACGTTCCTTCAAGACTGATCTGTGCAGGATGTTACAGTGTTTCTGTGGAATCTGAGATAGAAGCTGCTGCCAAAGCAGTGTGTTTTGCTATGGGAATCTGGAAAGACTGGAGGGTGAGCGCTAAGATGATCCTATAATCTAATTCTGAGTTGATAAAGGTTGTCCAGACAGGTGCTCAGATTGAAGCATGGCGAATGAATATGCATATCTGTACAATTACCAACCTTATGGACAATTTGGGAAATCCAAGGTTACAGGTCATACCTAGGAGCTGGAATCGAGCTGCATATACTCTTGCCATGGAGGGACTCAATTTACATGAAATCAATCTCTTTCACCATGGCAGATAGATACCAAAGTGGTTGATGAAGAGTATGAGTCAGAGTGTTCTTTACTTTTAAGTGTTTGTGTTTTATGTTTTGTAGTGTTTATTTGGTTTTTCTATTCTGTTTCGTTGTGTTTGATTTTGGGTATGATTGTACTAAAACAATGCTGTACTTTTTCTTTGAATTAATAAAATAAGCTCTATGAGCTCCTTCCCCCAAAAAATGAGTGAGGCAAGCAGCATGAATAACTAGGAATTTCCCATGTTAATACAGTAGCACTATATATACATGCTACTCAGGCATCACAATTGTTAATCCAATGGTAACAAAGGATCTTCAAAACATGTAAAAATAAAGATGAAAAACAAATCAGTTGCCGCATGATGTAAGCATGAATTATTGTGGTCTTAAGTTAACTCGGACGATCTGTTCACAAGTTCCAACTTCCAACAGAATAGCATTCCACGTAGTGAGATTAAAAAAAAAAAGAGACAACCTAGTTGGTAAGCTTCATACTTGTGGAAATGGGGAACCTAACCTAAAGTTTGTTAAGGTTAGTGATGTCAACTCGACTGGTTAGTAAGCTTTGAACACGGGATGAGACTTAGCACGTGGGCCAAGTCTATGGGTTCGATCGATTGCCAATAGCATGATATGGGCCCACAGTGAAGAAGAAGCCCATGACACAGCCCTTGCAAGGAGTGAAGAGGAACCCAAGGTACCCCAACAAGAACAGAAATAGGGGAAAGCCCAGTGTAGCTCTCTTCTCGCGGAACGGAGAAATTAATACAAAATAATAAAAAAGAGATCCAAGCCCCAGGCAAGGTTCGGGGTCTCTGGGCTTCATGAAAAGCAACTTCAAACCTAATATAATATACTACAACATTAGCTTGAGGGAGCCCTCACTGACCTAATTACAAATCTGGGATGAGGTTTAAGAGATAAAAAAAAACCAAGACAATCAGACAACGTCAACACTTACAAGATTCAGTAATTCCAACCGACTCGTACTAAGAATGCCTCATGAAGCAGATCGAGACCCGGAAACCCTAGGTTTAACAAGAAAAAAACAAGGAAAAAGGAAAGGAAAAGAGATTCACCTATTTTTACTGGAGAAATCGAAATCCCCACTTAATTTTTTTTTTCTTTTGCCTCTTTGGCTCCCACATCTGGAGCGAAAGGTGGGCGGCGACGGTCGATTGGAGTAGTCGTGGTGAGTCTCTATTTCTCATTAGAGTCTCTCTTTGTGTCTCTCTCATGTGTTTGGGATCCAGCCCAATGGGCTAGTAAGGAGTGGGCCACCCAGTCTGATGGATCTCTTCTTCTGGTCTGTCTCTCGTTTACTTGGGCCATAAAAAGTTTTCTCTATTTTATTGCGCTATTAGCCCTAGTCCGCCGAATTCAAGTCGCACACTTTCCAGAGTTCAAAAGAATGGGTTGGCAACAAACTAAGTTAAGCTACCGATTCTGTTCACCAAGTCCAATGACATGCTCATTTAACAAACTGCCATCAAGACATGAAGGTAGAGTAATTTTTTTTTGAGTGGATACTGAACTTTGTCATATTTTTAGTTCTAGCACTAGCTTTTAATTTGTACCAAAATAATTACAAAGATTTAATTTTATTTCTCTGATTGGGTAACTGGGGGATTCTGGCTATATTTAGTGATGTGGGCGCCAGAAATATGATATGGACACCCAGGAACCAAGTTAGCAACTTGCCACATTATCAACTTATACATGTGGCCTAAGTGTCTGCCAAGTCAGCATCTTTTTCCCTCCTTGTCCCCTCCCTTTTTCTTCATCGCCTCCCTTCTCGAACACCACAACGACTGAATCCTAACAACCACCCCCACCGGCTAAGCCCTAACAGCCATCCCTCCACCATTGGGCCCTAACAACCATTGCCCTTTCCGGCTGTAGAGAGACAGTTGAGAACATTGCCACCGTTGTTCTCACTGGCGTCTATTCTCCTAACAGTCAACACGTCTACACGTCTACACCAATGACTGTCAGGAAAAAGGAGAAGTTCATCGTGGTGAGTCTATAAATGCCCTAACCAGCACCAGCAAGGAGGAGAAGTTTGGGAAAAAGGAGAAGTTCACCAAGGAGGAAAGATTTATTTACCATTCGTAGGAAGGGAAGATTGTTAAAAAAAGCTATAGATTTTTTTAGGGTTTTAAGTTGTAACATTTATGTCAATGTAAACCTTTTATTTTCATCTTATTTTTATTCCAATTTGCAACAAAAAACTATAAGTCATTCAAGTCCTTTAAATTAACAGTCTAAAATTGTTACTGACAACTCATTGAACTGTTTAACATAATTCATACAAATCTTCAAAAAAAAAAAAAAGTTACCAAACTGTTTGAAACTTCACAAAATTGTCACTAATGTGAGCATTTACAGACTTAAAAAAAAACTGTGACAGATAATGTACTGTTAGCATTTACATACTTCACAAAATTGTCTCTGATAATGTATTGTGACCATTTCCAGACCTCACAAAACCACATTGCTTGTTGAAGTAGCCCTAAAACCAAAATAAAAAAAAAATAAAAATTGTTGATTTAGCTTATATAGCACCTGGAGGAATCCACAATTTCCTCTTTTTTTCCACCCTCTTGTCACAATTTTTTCTCTTATGTCCTTTCCTTGACCAGTAGTTGATGAGATGTGCATAAATTGCTGAGATGAGCTGATTACATGCTGAGGTGAATGATGCACAAGTTAAGATGTGTTAATGACCTACAATGAAAGGCTCAACAGTTAGCAATTTATGGGGTTGTTCCATGCTCTGTTTGGTTGATGTGTCAATTGCTTGTGATGAGGGCTCTGTTTGCTTTTGTGGGGTTATTCCATACTTTGCAGTGCATTGGTCCCTAATATGAGGTCAACTTGACACAGTGGCGGACCTAGAAATTTGGTCCAGCCCAGGTTTAAATAAAAGTCAATGTTTGATATTAATTACAAAAGGCAGACAAATTTAAAGGACAATACAAATTAAGTCGATTTTCAATATCAATAATAAATATACGAACAAAGTTCAAATACAATACATAATAAGTGAAATAACAATGAAAAAAACAAATACAAACTACATGCCAACACTTGAGCAATTCTTGTTATTGCTACGATTAGGAGGTGCCAATTGAATCCTACAAGTTCGCATATTTTGAAAATACTGTAAAATATCTTCATTATCAATTTCATTAAATATGTCTTTCTCAATTTAGCAAACCAAGTTATCAGTCAAAAATCATCCTCCATTTTGTTACGCAAATCGATCTTGATAATATTCATTGCAGAAAAAACTCTTTCAACTGAAGCAGTTGAAACATGTAAGACCAACGGCAACTCATTCAATTGATAAACTAGAGGATATTTGAGATGTTTTTCTGTTTCCACCAACTTTATAGCAAGTTCTCCAATGCTTCCTAGTAAAGAAAAATAAACATTTTTTCCCATGTCATATATGTACATCTCTAATTGATCTACCAATGCCATTTGATCCAATTCTGAGAAATCTTGTAGATAAAGCTTGGCAATATGAACTAATTTAACAGCATAAAATCATGAAAATGATTGTTTTGGATAAAGGAAACTTATGCAAGAAAGAAATTCAATAGTATATTTAAAAAAAATGATTATTCATTTCTTGCATAATCATATCAAGAACCTAACATAACAAATAAATAAAACAAACATTAATCAATAAAAATGCAAAGTTTAATAACAAAAAAAAAGTGAATGTGATATGAAAAATACTAACAGAGTAAAAAACCTCAATGCAATAATAGTGCAAATATGTAGTGGTTTGCTTCTCACGTCTTGGATGACCGCGGACCAACAATCTTTTTTCCATATTATTTGGCATCTCAATATAATTTTCAACACAAAACTTTGAAACATTAGCCAACAATTCATCCCATCTATCATCTCTCAATGATTGCAACTTAAACTTGACACCTTCAACCATGTCTAAAGAATTCACTATATTTCTCTTGCAAGGCTTGTGACAAGACATTTGTTATACCTAACACCCTTTTCATCAAAAATAATATGAACACAAATTCAAAATTTTCCATACGATTAATTAAACCCAAAGCTACAGCTTGTTGGCCAGGATTAGGTCCATCATCATGAATATTTCCAACAACATCCGTTACCGCTGGGCACATCATTAGAAGACGAAGTATTATATAATAGTGAGATCTTCAACGTGTGTCTCCAGGTCTTGCAAGTCTTGTCTCTTGATTGCAGCCTCTGCCAGTACAAATTACATCTTTCTCTATATGTGTAACTTTTTTCTTGTTGGCTTTGTCAAAGTGCATCTTTCCTTTTACATGATGCTCTAACCAAATTGACAATCTTGATTACATAACTAAAGAAGTCATTGATAATAGAATTTTTTTCACAAGACCAACAACAACTAATTGAAGTTGACGTGCAAAGCAATTAACATATCTTGCATATGCATTATCTTTCAATATAAGTGACTTTAGGCCATTAAATTCTCCTCGTATATTGGAAGCTCCATCATAACCTTGACCTCGTAACCTTGATAAGGACAATCTATATTTTGCAAACAAATTATCAATACGTCTTTCAAAGTGTGGGATGATGTGTCTGTCACATGTTCTAAGCAAAGAAATCTCTCAATCACTTGTTCACGAGGATCAACATATCTCAAAACAGTAGCCATTTGTTCCTTCACTGAAATCTCTCTAGCTTCATCAACCATAAGCGAGAAAATTCTTATCACTAATGTCTTCAATAATGAGTGATGTCACTTTTTCAGCACAAGAATGCACCAAGCCCTTTTGAATTTTTGAAGCAGTCATTTGGTTATTCTATGGAGCATTTGCTTTCAATGTCTTGACAATCTTATCAACATGTGCACCATACCAATAGAGTAACTCCAAAAAAGTTACCTTTGTTCTTGGAACTTGAAGATTTATTATGCCCTCGAAAAGCTAAACCTTGTCTTAACAAAAATTGTGAGAGACCGACCCACCTCAGTGAGACCCAGAATAGAACTCATCACAAGCTAGGTATTGTTTTGCTTAGTCGGGCAATAATTCGCATTTCCTCAGAGTTGAACCTACGACCTAAGCTTTTTATCTCACTTTAAGTAAGCGTCTCTCACCAATTGAACCAAGGACCAGTAGCCCAAAATATAATGCTAAACAAAACCAGGAGGAATCGAAAGCCCCTGCAGGGGTTGGGCGGCATCCCAGAACATATTTGGCAGCCAATCCTCTGAATAGTCCTGGGTAGTGCTATACTCGACCTCTTTGTCTACTGAATTTGAGAGAGGCCCAACAGCTGGATCTAACCCCGTTGAGATAAGCTAGCCTAAGTGGGGTTTGATTTAAAACAGGCTCACCCACATCAATGGCCTTGATTAGTGTTGCTTGAACTAGTGGGCTAAGAAAAATCAGGCCTAAAGTGGAGCTTGCCTTGGGATTGGCTTTCATCCACTGATTGCTCAATCACAGACGTTGAGCTAGTATTAAGTGGGTGGGACTGCCTAGCCGTGCCTCATGATGGTGCAAGAAACACGTGGCCCACATGATCAGGAGAGATCGCCTTAGGATGTGAAGTACTCAAATGATCGCCTCGAGATGCGTGTTGATCTTTCTTACCCTACACCAAGATAGAATGACTTTTGGTAAGAATCACAGGTTCTTGGATTCCTCGATTGTTTGATGCTTGTCTTGCGATAGGGATTTACATGGAGAACCATGCGAACATAGTTGTCCAGTCAAATTAGCATCCGACACGTCATCGTTGTGCTAGAGTCATTGCTCGACATCACTAATATGGCTCTGCATACAGTCAATCACCAACACCGTGGATCTATTGGTCACCGTGGCTTGTTGGGTTAGACCAGCGGTCCTTTGAAGAACTCCAAGGCACGTCGAAGATTGGGGAAGGGTTTTTGTCGATGGAATTCTGATAACTGAGCAAGATTCAGACGAAGATAGGTGTTCTTTTACGACGTGCTGAGGATCCTACTTCGTTAGTTTACCTTTTGAAGATGCTGGAATCAGATGTGTTGGCCAACGATGCGGCGACAACTCTTAGTGGGCATCCTTGACGGCGATGGGCAGGAAATACTTGTCCAAGGATGCGTCAAAAGTTGGGTTAGATGAACACCGATCAATTAGGATGACAATGAACCGTTGTATTCTGATGCTCAGATCGACCTCCGTCGTGACTAATTCATCCCATGACCTGAGGAGCTCCGTGACAGTGAACTAGGCCAAACAGTGAAGGGGAAGCTTCTCTAGGTGAATCCAGTCGCTGCCTTTGACTGCTCTGTCCGACGAGTCCACCTTCAATCTCCAAAAAGCAAAATAAATGTAGCATTCTCCATATGGCGATGAGTAATGAAGCTCCTTCAGATCAGCCACCTGGCCAGCGATGACTGCGTTATAACAGATGATAAGGTATGGGTTACCTCAGAAGCTTGCCGCTGTGCTGACTGAGGAAAGTTAGAGAATGTCGGAGATGAATTGCAACAATTGATAGTCTAAGATGAAACTGAAGATGAGAGATGCCACGACTACAACTCGGAGGCCCTGCTTGGCTTTGATTACATCTAATGACAATGGGAGAGAGATGAAGAAGTCACGTTAGGATTGCGGGGGTGGGGGTGATGGGTAGGGAGAAGTCGAACGGAGATGGGGGGATGAGGGGGTGGAATTGGGATGAGCAGGCCAAGACGGAGAAGCAAGGCCTTCTCTGTAGGGCCACGGTGTGTCCTGCACGAGAGCATGAAGCACAGACGACAACATGGAGGTGTTCACTCACCTTGTAAGAGGTTTTGAAGCACCTGGAACACGTCAAAAGGCAATAATGATTGAAACCCGGTGATTTCTTGTACTTCAAGCCATGTTCGGGTGGAATGCGCTCGCTGCACCAAGAGACAATGCCTTTTTACTCACTAGCGTCCATTTCATTTGCTGTCTCGAGCCGGAAAGGATGGGCTTCTGAGATTGCCCACACAAAGATGAAGGGGAGTTGACTGCTTGGACAAAGGACTCCTCGGGGTGCACCTGACCCTGATCAGTTGGAGTGGTAGCAAGTGGTGTATCTGGACAAACCGCCAGGAGCACCACTTTTTGCTTACTTGCTGACTTGGAAGAAGAAACTTTTGAGTTGCCATGAGCGCCATCTTTTCCTCCTTCATTCGTGCTAGTGAGGAGATTCAAGATGAGGGAATCTATCCCTATGTCATCGCTCCATCATTTGCTCCGCTGTGCCTCCGCTTAGCACACATATGCATGATTTTTTTTTTTTTGTAATTTTAATTTTTTTATATCATACAAATTTTTCTATTGACAGTGGTTTTCCAAAATAAAATGTTGTTATTTAGTATTTTGGACTAACTATTCCTTTGAAAGTATTGTGAAATGATGATAAATACCGACAACGAAGATATATAGCCTAGTGGAAGTCAATTTGAATGGTGGGTGAGTGGTGCAAGATTGAATCACTTGTGCCGAAATATTGTATAATATTGTGCTAATATACTCTATATATACTATAGAAATACTATAGTGGTACTGTTCATCCAATGTTCACCTGGTCCATTGTGAAAGGAAACATATTCTCCACCCTTCTAGGGTTGCAAAGCAGGGGAGATTTACCATTGTGGGGTTATGGTTTGTGATATATCATCTTGAGTGCACGTGAAATGCCCTAATTGCCCTGCGTATTAGCCTGCTCACATGGTAAATCCTTAGGGGTCGTTAAGTCATCGTAACTGGTGAACCATTATACCTGCTTGTCTCTTTGATACTATCTTATGGGGCGGCGCTGTCCCCATTCATAAAAAAAAAAAAAAAAAAATCAATAATGACTACTCAATGAGAAAATCTTGTTAAAATTTGATTACATTTTCAGCATTTATCAAATAAAAGGTTCTTGTTAAAATAAATGCCCTATTCAAAGATAGATTAAAAAAAAAATTCTAGACCAAAGAAAAAAAAAGTCTAAATATTCTAGAAAATTTTAGATTAGTTTTAGATGAAAAATTTATAGAAAAATCTAGAGATTATTTTGTGAGAAAATCAAACAATTCTAAAAACAAGACTACTATAAATTTTCTATAAACCACAAATTTTGGATAAAAAGTATAGAATAAAGAATTCTCTCTCATTTCTTTTCCAACTTCTAAGTGTTCACCTTCTATTCTTCTCTTCTCTTAGCCTAAGTCCATATATCAATCATCTATATGTTTTTTAAATAAAAAATAGAAAATTGCATTCATTAATAAAGTTACAACTTATAACAAGTTTGACAAATACATCAAAGAACTGAGAGAAGGGGAGTATATAAAAAATAGATTCTACAAGCAGCGGAAATATAACAAGGATAGAACAAAAAAACAACACTAGCTCCATGGAGGAATAGAGATGGTCCCCCGGGATTGGCAGATCTTCAATTATTCAGTGCTCGGATTGGTGGTCAACTCATGATTGTCATTTCCTGCCTTTACACCAGGCCTAGGAACTTTAAGCTACATCTAACTATAGTGATATTATCCTTCAATTATGCCCTAATCAAATTTCGAAATAATCAAATTGGGTTGAAGTATCTTAATATTAGAAATACAAGCATTTCATTCAAGCTAGATATTCTAAGTAATAGCAAGTGCCAGGAGATCCTCTGTCCAAGGTGGAGCTGAGAGAAAACTTTCAGGAAAGAGACGAACTAACCCAAATAATTAACCGAAATAATTCCAAATCTATCCAGCAAAGAGACATTATAGCATTAAGTTATATGGTGTTTTGATTGCTAAGTGCAAAGCACAAATGTTAGGGTCGGAAGGTTATATCATTTCCTCTTCACTAGGTTTTTGAGAGTAAGAATTCGATTAGCCCAGACTAGCCAATTGAACATATTAATCTTCTATGGACACCTTTCTAGATAGTTTGCATCACTTGACATTGTGAATATCCGTCATTTAGAAATCCATACAAAGATTTGATTGTGAAACTACAATTGAATGTTAAGCATAGCCATTTGAGATCACGGCTCACAATATCTTGATTGCAAACACCAGTGAGGATCGACAATTAACAGAGCAATTTGCATGTATTGAACAAAGGTCTTTCACTGTGCCTTGCATTTGTTGGGAATTCCTTAGGAGCTCCGGTTAGATATTTCAACCTTCTACATTGAAATCCTAATTCCATTTTCCCATATAACTATATTTTCTTCAATATTATTTCAATCTAATTCCTAAAAGCGAGTCTTAAACTAACACATGCTGTTCATTTTGGGGAAAGTGATCTGAAGTGGGGAAATGTGGGAAGTGCCACTTCTCTGAAGTAAGAGGAAGTGACATCACTTCCAGCACCTCTGGTGTTCATTTGTTAAAAAGTGAGAATTTAAATGTTATGTGAATTTCTATGAGTTTAAAAAAGACTTTGGAAGTGAGAGGAAGTAAGGTTTAGATTGCTTTATTTCCCTCCACTCCAGTAAAAAAACTGCCGAAATGAGTTTAGTTCAAATTTTACTTTAGACAGAAGTGGGGGAAGTGTCACTTCTCTTGTTCTAAGACAAATGAACACATAAAGTGGGAAAAGTCAGCTCATTTCCTCCACTTTTCCAACACTTCCCCCAAAATAAACAGTAATTATTTTCACTTCCATGGCAGGACAAGATGCAGCTACTGCATTGTTGTCAAGTCTTGTATTCATTTCTCTCGCTTATAGCTCTGTCCGTGCACCATTATGCTAGGCAACGACAACTCCAAAAGATATCTCCAAAATGATGTTTGTAATCCGCTCCTCGTTGCATCGTAGACCGGCACCAGGCAGGATTTGAGTGCGCTAGAGAGAAGTGGCCACATTTAACGAGATCAGTCAATCAATCCGCCAGCAAAAGGACATGGCAGGGAAAGAAGAAGATAAGATATTGAATCCCTGGTCAGTGGACACTTCTGATGTAAAAGTGAGAGGGGAAATATGAGTTTTAAATGAACAACTGCCAACTACAAACACCCGCAATTGCAATGTCATGCCATCAAGGGCCGCCCGAAGTTGGTTGGGCCTCATGGATTACAAGACTGGCACACAGCAACACCCCCCACTTTTCTCCGTTGAAAGCCCCCCTCTATCTCTGTGTTAATTGCCGCCAAAGCAGCACCACCAACCTTATCGTATTAACATTTAAGCCCAAGAAATAAATGGGGGTCGGGACCTCAGGGGAGAGAGATTGAGACAGAGAGAGCAATGACAAGCTTAAATTTCCCCAACCAACTTTTTTTTTTTTTTTTTAAATATTAATCTCATGCACATCTACCCCCATTAGCATTAGTTCAGCCCGTATAAACCCACTAGTTCGTGGCCAAACAGAGGGAAAGGGAGGCGAGCCTGGATGGAGGCTTATACTGTGAAAGTGGAGGAGTCACGGCCGGCTTCTGGCGAGCGGCCCTCTGCTGGCCCTGTTTACCGCTGCATTTACGCCAAGGATGGCCTTCTGGATCCTCCCTCTGAGATTGAGTCCCCATGGGAATTCTTTTGGTCAGTTACGTTACCATTTTTTGCACTTCAATCTTTGAAGAGGCAGGAGAGGAGTGGAGGCTCTCGCTCTCAATCTCACTCTCACTCACAACTCAAACTTGTGGTTTTGTGTCGTGTGTCCATATACATGTTTCTGCTTTTCTCCTTCATGTTCATCATGCCTCATGTATTTTGCCTACGTTTGACATGCTTGATTTTTCAATAAGATATTTGAATTTTCACTCAATATCAGACACGAAACACTTTTAGCTTAGGAGCAGGCACTAGGGACCAGGGACCAGGGACCAGGAACCATGTGTTTGGACTTCTTCCTTGTCATCTTGTTGTTTGATATATTTCTAGTCCTTGGAGCAAATGTATGAATGGCCAGAAGATTCAATCTAATGATCTTGAACATACACAAAATACTCCAATTTTGATTAAAAAGAAAGTAAAATGATTTCTTTCTTTTATTGGCATTCGTTGCTTCTTTTGTGTCTTTCTGATCGATCAGCTGCCATGCTTCAGTGGATCGGTCAAGCTGTACCCTCAGAATCAAATGCTTGGTCGACGCGAGGTCAATGACGGTCAGGTATATTTTATTTTTTGTTTGTTTATCGTACTCTTTCTGTGTTGAACTTGGGAGATATATAAGACGTTGGCTTCAATGTATCTTATTCACCCACCCAATAGTGACATCTTCTTTGCTATAATGTCTCTTTCAATTTTCTCTGTTTTGGTATTCATTGCATGAATGCCTATATCTTCTCGCATCATACTTCATGATCATTTGGTTGGATCTTCTAATACTTCATCTGGCAGAAATTACCTTAATCACTGCCAAACTTTTTGTTCCTGTTGAAAATTGCTATTGTAGTAAACAACAAAGGAAGTTATGCAATTAATTGTAGAATTAATTCTGTAGGTGGGTCAGTATGTATGGCAGACTTACGAGGAAGTTTACAATAAGGCCATCAAGATTGGATCTGCTATAAGGGGGCTTGGTGTTAATCCTGTAAGTAGATTATGTTTCTTTTCTTTTTGTTTGTCACGTGGTTACAGGAATTGCTTATCAGTTGTTTCCGTTTATCTTGTTTAACCAGGGAGATCGTTGTGGCATATATGGAGTCAACTGCCCTGAATGGGTGACTGCAATGGAGGTAAAGCCTATTTAATTTTTTTCTGTCATACAATTGATACATCTAATATTAATGTACAACAAGAGGAAGATGATATGCTGGGGCCACTTAATTATTGTAATTGCAAACAACATCCATGACAAATGTTTGGTTGACTTTTTTTAATATTTATTCAACCAAGTAGTTCATATTTTTTTGTTCTCATATGAACTATAAATTCATGGCAGCACTATAAATTCATATTTCATGGCAGCATATGTGAAAATAGATAGATGCTGAAATAGCATAAATTAACTATGGCTATTATAGTTTTTGTTACTGGTTCTTTCAACAATATCATGCTTGTGTGGCATTTACCCTTGTCACAACACCCTTTCAGCATATGTGATTTGAGTTTCTGCTGCAGTGCTTCTTTCTTTCTGTGTCTTGTCATAAAAGAAGTACTTCTGATGTCACTTTTGAACTTCTATTTCACTCTAAATTATTAGATTCTTTCTCTAATCAAATGTAATTTGGTTTCTTGCAGGCTTGTGTCAGTCAAGGAATTTGTTATGTACCTCTTTATGATACCCTTGGTAGGAATTTCCTTTCTTTGACTACTTCACAAGGAGCCAAGATGTTTAATTTGAACTATGTGCATTAAAATCTCTAGTTTTTTCATGGACAAAAGCAAGCAAACTAGTTGGTTGTATCGTATGATTAATGATATCCATCCCTATGACTATAAGTGCAATTAATTGAGTGTATTGTGTATTGTGTGGCATAAAATCTTGTATTTCTATTTCTATTAGTGGAATTCAACAGCATATTGCTTTTTGCCTTTGGCACTTCAGAAATATCTTTATGTAGTCCATTACAGATCATGATTTTCTATTCTCTGTGTCAGTAAATTAGGACGCTTCCTTATCAGAGCATGGAAGGACTAACATACGTGAAGGCCAATGTGCATATAAGGCTCTTATCTAAAAGTTGTTATTCTAAATATCATTTTAAGTTGAGAACTCTATAATTGGCTGTTAGATTAGAGATGTCTGTTAGGGTTGGGTTGCCGTTATCTTGTTATGATTTTTCTTTCCTATCAACGTCTGCTTGATATGGAAGTTTGCTTTGATAATTTCTATTGTGCATTCTTCTCATATGTGTCTAAACATACCACAGGTGCTACTGCGGTAGAGTTCATCATCAACCATGCTGAAATCTCAATGGTTTTTGTCCAAGAAAACAAGATACAGTCTGTAAGTTTGTGCCTCTGCCCTTGTTTTTACTAGAAATTGGTCAACATGTGCCAATTAATGGAACAGACAACAATATAATATCAAGGCACTGTATTCTGTTTCTTGAGAATTATTTGAATTTAGATTTAAGTTAGTCTATCACTTAATTAGATTTGTTACTCATGCATCATCTAGTTTGGTGTAATACAATCTGTTCCATAAACCTTTCCTGCAGACCATGAGCATTCAGCATTTTTCATTCGTTAACTATCTCCTTTACTATCAAAAAACAAAAAAGTACTCCATATTTTGAAACTATCATTTCTAAACTTGTCTGAACTATTTAATTATGTCGATGAACTATTACTGTATTTTCCTTTTGATAAGATTTTCTTGTGGTTTTTACTAGCTAATTAAGTTATGATGTGACTCCATCTTTTTCAGATGCTTACCTGTCTTCTCAGATGTGTTGCACATCTAAAAAGTATGTAGGAAATGAATTCTTGGTTCTAAAATGTTTTATCATTGTATTTATTGTGATGACATTATCATCATGCACTACTTATCCAGCAATTGTTAGCTTTGGGAAAGTTGCTGATGAGCAAAAGCAGGAAGCTGAGCGAATTGGAGTATCTTGCTTTTCATGGGAGGAATTTCTTTTATCAGTTAGTACTCTCTCTCTCTCCTTTTGTGTGTGTTTGCGTTTGTGTGCATTGATGTTTCATGATATATTGAACCCTGATGGTTTAGACAACTGTTCAACTTTCATATTTTTCCAGTCAGACTTATACAAAATCGTGGATTTTATGGCCTTGTTAAAGAAAGTCTGAGCTAAACTTGGGTTTTGCTAAGAATGTTGTTATTAGATTCTCACTGCAAGTCCTTATTTTCCAAAAGAAATAAGCAGTTACAAGCAAGTCACCCAAACAATCCAACGATCAACACCAGTTCATCATTAAGACAAGCCTCTAGCGATGGGAACCATATTTTATTTGTTAGAAACAAATGGGGAGGTTAATTAATTTAGTTCACACCCATGGACAAGATTAATGCAAAATTAGGGCATCAAATAACCCAAGAAATAATCACCACCAATAAAAACCAATCTATGTGGTTCAACCAAAACCGAGGCCTACATTCACAAGAGAACAGTGCAATTTACAAATATACAAAGGTCTCACCTCAATAGACCAAGTATATGGTTTTCGCCTTTGGACAAATCTCTAAGAAATTATTCGGTGCATACAAGCCATCTTTAAAGCACCATGAAAACCATTCTTTTTCCTTGCTTTCTAACTCCCTCTACCTCTCTTACACTTTTTTCCTCTCTTGGTTTCTCATCCGCGTCCTCTCAGGATGTATTTGATAACTTGGAACTCCAGTTCCATGAAGGTCAAAAGTGAGTTTTGGATGGCAGCGTCAGTTATGGATTCTGTTTGGGTTGTAGAAGAGTTTTTGAATCTATCTCAATCCAATGAGCAAGGTTTAGGAATGGAAATCATTTACTCATGTTCCTTGCATGACTTCTATGTGCTTGATTTGCTAACGGCGCTGGTGGTTTTATCTTTTTAATGGATATATTGGCACAGTGTTGGGTGATAACTTTTAATGATGTTTTGATATGTTTCTTTCCTTGAATCTTCTTTCAATGATATATATTTATGCTATCCCAAAGGAGTATATTACTGATTTATCCAGGTATTTACATTTATATGGTTGGATATGAATCATGCATGTGAATGGATATAACTATATTATTTACTTTTTCTTTCAGGGTAATGTTAATTGCAGGCTTCCACAAGTATGCAAGGATGACACTTGCACGATAATGTATACAAGTGGCACGACAGGAGACCCAAAGGGTGTTATACTGACAAATAGGGCTGTTATAACCCAAGTCATTAACACAGAGCAATTGATTCTGGAGACTGATAAAGCGGTAAGCTGTCACTGTTTGACTTCCAAGATATGATAATTCCTTTTCAGTTTTATGACACTCTTTGTGCTTATTTGCAACACTTATATGTTGGAAAGACTGCAATTACATCATTTTGTGAATGTAATTATCTTTACTCCCAGTCAGGTCGTAACCTATGTATCTGATAATTATTAAATTGCGGATATATAATGTCTGTCAATATTGTGAGATATCTTATTAATGGATATCAATAATCTAGAAATTCTGTGATATGAGATCTGTTGTCCTTTCTTCTCTCAGGTTACTGAAGAAGATACTTACTTTTCATTCCTTCCTCTAGCTCACATATTTGATCAAATAATCGAGAACTACTGCATCTATAAAGGAGCCTCCATAGGTTTTTGGCAAGGGGTATGTATATGTTTTGTTTCACCATGGTTTCTAGTTCAGCTGTGTATTTATTATACACAAAAACAAAATGTGTGTTCAACTCCATTATGCATTTTTTACTTACAGGATGTTCGATATTTGATGGAGGACCTTCAACAATTGAAACCCACATTATTTTGTGGTGTCCCTCGAGTTTTTGATCGCATCTACACAGGTTTGAAACTAAGTTGCTAATTTGTGGTTATTTTTTTATGGTCCATTGATTTTGCAGTATCAGTTGGTACAGTGTAAAGCTTCTCCTTTTCTTACAAGTGTATATGTTTTTTTTTAATACTGAAGGTGTTAAGCAAAAAGTTTCATCTGGAGGAGTGTTGTCGAGAAAGTTGTTCGAGATTGCTTATGAACAGTATGTCCCGTTTGCATTTTTTTTTTTAACTTCAGTTGACCATTTTTTCCTCAACAAGCAAGTGATTGTTTTTATAAATGTGGCCTTGAACTCTCTATTTGCTCCGGTTTTTATCAGCAAGCTGAATAATTTGAAGAGAGGTGTGAGACAAGATATGGCCTCACCTTTTTTTGACAGATTGGTCTTCAACAAAGTTAGTATCAAGTAACTGCGCCATGTTTTTTTTTCTGTGTGGTCCACTATTCTGAGCATTCACTCTTTATAAATTGTTATCATAGATCAAACAAGTACTTGGGGGCCGAGTACGTATGATGTTGTCTGGAGCTGCACCATTGCCTAAGCATGTGGAGGAGTTTCTGAGAGTAACTAGCTGCAGTGTGCTAATACAAGGATATGGTACTCGAGAACTACATGATTTACAGTCCCAATTATGTGTCAAGTATTTCTGTTCAAGTAATAAAAGATCTTTGCTTTCAAGTATAAAAGTTTGTTAGAAATCAAAGGACAATCACTATAGGTCTGCTTGGGCTTCTTGAATTAACTAAAACTGAATGGTTTTTCCAAGTATTCAGTATAAGTAAGATGAAGCAACTAAGTTAGGTATATGTGATCATTGATTAAACTTTTGTATAGCCTTGGATTTCATGTTTATGAATTCATGAATCCAGGTCTTACAGAAAGTTGCGCTGGGTGCTTTACATCGGTTGCTAATGTATTCTCAATGGTGGGCACTGTGGGGATCCCGGTTATGACAATAGAGGCAAGGCTTGAATCAGTACCAGACATGGGGTATGATGCTCTCTCAGCTACTGCCCGTGGAGAGATTTGTTTAAGGGGCAAAACCTTGTTTTCTGGTTATTACAAGCGTGCAGACCTCACAGATGAAGTACTTGTTGATGGATGGTTTCACACAGGCAAGTTTTCTTGTGGAAATCCTAAACATGCCAAAACTGGGTAGCTTTTTCTCTTCTTTGCATCTGAATTAAAGAATGGCTTGAATTCTGCATATTTTTGGTGCTGAATTTTCTGCCAGAGCTGAATTTCATTTTTTTATTCCGCATAGGTTATAATGTCTGGTTGATGATAATTGTTAGCTGATCTCTTTTGTATTGAATTGATAAATGGCTTGAAAGTCTGCATCTTTTTGGTGCTGAATTTCCTGCCAGAGCTAAATTTCTGACTTTTTTTTCGCATAGGTTATAATGTCTGGTTGGTGATAATTGTTGGCTGATCTCTTTTATATTGAATTGAGGAGTTGTTTCATGAGAAATTTGGTTCATGCAGGTGACATTGGAGAATTGCAGCCTGATGGCGCAATGAAGATTATTGACAGAAAAAAGAATATTTTCAAATTGTCCCAAGGAGAATATGTTGCTGTGGAGAACATTGAAAGTGCATATGCCCAATGCTCACTCATTACATCAGTAATGTTACCTCTGCATCAGATGATAAATATAAATGTGATTTATATGTCCACTGTTTAAGATCATGTCATTTATTACTTGTAGATTTGGGTATACGGCAACAGTTTTGAGTCCTTCCTAGTTGGCGTTGCTGTCCCTGAAAAGCAAGCACTTGAGAATTGGGCAGCTGCCAATGATCTGACTGGCAACTATGTGGAACTCTGTAAACATCCCAAATCGAGGAAGTATATTATGGAGGAGCTCAACAACACTGGCCGACGGCTTCAAGTAGGTTATATTTAAATTCACACGAAACAAAATTAAAAGTAGCAAGTTTTCTTGTCTCTTGACAGAATTGCTTTGACCACAGCTTAGAGGGTTTGAGATGTTGAAAGCAATCCACTTGGAACCATTTTTATTTGACATGGAGAGGGATTTGATCACCCCGACCTTTAAGTTGAAGAGACCGCAGTTACTCAAATATTACAAGGCAAGTAAAAGGAAGATACTTGTATGATCTATTTGTGTCTTAATATAGTTGCTTTTGGCTTATCCTAGAGTCGTTATTGTGCAACGATTGCAGGAACGTATTGATGAACTCTATCAGGAAGCAAAGGAAAAGAAAGTGTAAACTTCCATCTATATTTTATGGACTGCCGTTGCTCAGCCCAACCGTGGAGCATATATATATATTTATATATGATGAGTTTTATCGGAACTCGTTTTCTTGTCTGGTAGTATTGAGATAAAATATGGGAGCCTCTGAGTGTAGAACCAGAATTTCAGCATGTTGCTAGCTCAGCGGTTGGGTTGTAAACAAATAAAACGCTGTCATCCATGCATGTTGATTTAGAAATGTAATGCAATGAAAATGAAGAGTAATGAGAGCGCAAACAATAGAAACATACTGCATGAGAACTCCTCAAGGCATTATGTATGATGAAAGTTATTTTGTCCACTTGGTATGTATACACTATATATACATTATATTACATGGTCGGTTGTTGCCTGCTCTCTCCTGACGAACGCGGCCTGACTGGAACTCAACGTAGGCTGGGAGAAAGAGGTGAGGGAATGGGAGGGGATAGAGAAAACATAGAAGAATCAGAGAGATGAAATGTTTTTTTGATGAATGGCTTTAGCTTGTAATTTTGCCTTTATCTAGTTGAGGTGTCTTGAACCTTGTTCTAGTTGAGGAGAGGTTGAGAATGATTCCTGCTTAATTTCCATTACCTCCTCCCCACCAAAAAAAGCAAATCATTACAAAATAACAGACTCCGCTGCAACTCACTCCACTATCATATTCCCAAGAATCCCAACCTCCCATTTCTTTCACAATTATAATAAACCTAGTTACATATATAATAAAATCACGCAAGGCGAGCCGCTGGTTTCTCACTAGCACGCCCACTCCGTCTGTCGGGCTGAATCAAACGATCCTGGAGCACGCTTTGTAGCAGACCCCGCGTTGGCCCTTGCACCATTTGTATCATCGGTATAGGAATACAATATACAATAGCCCAACAGGGTGACTTAATTATATCTCTATAAACAGTTGAAGCAGTGATTGTTTCATGGTTCCGCATGTGATCTTACTTCTGCGCATGGGGAGCCTAGAGAGCAGAAAAACAGAAGCAGAGGAGATAAAGACAGCTCCAGCAAAGCAAGCCAGGTCTAGCCCACTAGACAAGGGCACGTTCTTGAACTTGTCCAGGATTTCAGCCTGCAGAATCATCACCACTACATGCCCCAGTTTGGATTTTGCCTCCGTTATTGACATGGGTACATTCTATAAACAAGATTAAAGAAAGACAAGTTGGATTGCATGTGATGCACTGTATATATATTTTAGATGAAACAAATATTATGCATTGCATGGGTGGCCTCAGCGCATATAAAGAAAAGAGTCTGTCATGTAAGTACCTTTATGTTTGATCCTCCACCAACAGCAGGCCGGCCTTTCCCTTGATTTATCTCGTCTGATGAAGTAAGCATGACATACAAACCCATCCCAAGAGTAAGCAGCGCAGATCCCACTAGGAACATATCTGCAGGGGAAATTAATTTGGGAAAGATGTTTTAGATTTTCGTCCAACTGGAAATTAATGTAGGCAGGTAATTAGGAGGGTGATATATACATATAATAGATAGATAAATTAAATTAATATCACACACCAATAGCTTCAATAAGTAATTGTATGATCCCACTTTGAGCCGCGTTCTGTGACAATGTTCGGAAGTAGTAAACAAATGCCTTGACAACAATAATAAAACCCTGCAATAACCCGGATAGAGTAGAAGGAAATAAACAATTAAACCATGATGAGCTAATAAATAAAATGAATCTTCCCAAGTGTATACGTACCTCGACGAAGCACAAGACAGAGCCAATTAGGGATCCAGCAACAGCGGTGAATGTGAAGGACTGGCATCCAATAATTCCCTGGACGTTACAACGAGAATGGAAATGAAGGATAAAGTAAGAAGAAAGAGGAGGTGATGATCATATGTGTAATCCAAGTCCAAGCAAGCATGCAAACAGAGAGCAAATACAAAAGAGGCACCCGTTCGATGAGCATCTCTGCTCGTAACTTCCAATCAGTCCAACAAAAACGGGTTGAATATTTAAGTCGTGATAGCAGACCAAGAAGTCTGACGAATGCACTTGTTGCTTCGGTTCCGGATGCCAGAGAAGAAGGGAGGCTCAAGTTTCCGACTCCCTCCATGGACTTGGATGGACTGTGAGGAGAGGTGGTGCTGGTACCAATAGTGGGGCCAGTCCCCAAATGAGGGACATCCATCCTCTTCCTATGTCTGGATTTGCAGTTGATTCCAGGCGCACCCCAAAAGAAAGTAGGAGGCGGGCCACCGCAAAAAGAAGAATTAGGAGAAGATGAACAAGGAATGTGATCTGACTGGAGGCCCCTGCTGGCGCTGGGTCTCATCAATCTGCTAACCGCCACCATTTGATTTAAAGTCCTTGGAGCAGCGGTCTCTCAGAGTCAGGACTAAGTATACTAGCTAATATCTTTGTTGCTACATTCACTTCTCCTCCGCCATGTAACGTAATGTAATGCGTGGTTTTATTGGTGGGCCGGTTTTAATTTACTCATGAAAGGTATATATGAAATGTATGTATACATGCATGAACATATATATATATATATAATCGTTGAAGGAGAAAAGAAGAAGAATACCTGAACACATGAAACGGTGAATGGAGGAGCAGGAAATTGGGAAGATGCTGAAGCATCTCAAACTAAAAGCGATGGGTTTTGGCGGGATCCCAAGCCTACTCTCAAGGGGTCCTCTTGGAGGGCAAAATGGAGTGAACCACCCCGCCCTGTTCCCACGTGCAGGTTGCCTCTTTCTATGTATTGTAAGTTGTAAATAGTCAGTCCTTGTGAAAAACCAACTAGTCAGTCTTTGATGTGGGTCCTGATTGAGCTGGGAGAGGATGTTTGCCGCACAAGTGTCCGTGCATATATTGCTTGGCGCGTATTTGCTAGGATCTCTTGAAACCATGTGCGTATATGCTTCAAAGTCTAGTTAGATCGCTTGAAACGCAACTCTTGACGGACGGAATCCCTTCCCCTTCGCACATTAAAATTTATAGAAGCTTGGGTTTTACTCGTCCAACCGAACCGATTTATCACTTGATGATTCTATAAATGTTACGTTATAAATTTGAATTTTGTAAACCATGAGAAAAGATTTTTTTTACCCAAATTAATTCAATTATCTTAATTTTTTTTTAAAGATGGACAAGTCAAAAACTCTTACTAATGAGTCGAAAGGTGTTCTTTAAGTTTGAGAAAAAAAAAAATTAAATACCACTCTTTTGGTGTAGAGAAGATAATTTTATAAAATTTAAATTTTAAATAGAACATGTATCTCACTCTTATCATTGGACCCAGTCAAGCCGGCCCAACTCAAGAATTTTAGGCTTTAGCCCAGCCCAAGCCCAAATTTGACGAGTCTCGTGAAAAATTTGGGCCGGGCCGGACTAATCCAAATTTTAAATATGAAACCCATGGCTCATCTCATGGGTTGGCCTTTTGGATTAATTATTGGATCCAGCTAGGATCGGCTTATTGGATTTGGCTTGAATCGATTTGCTGTTATTTTTCTTTTTTAACTTTACTTAATTAATCTTTGTGATGATTTAAAATCAAAAAATAAAATATAAATATAAATGAATAATTTTATTAATTAATTAGTATTATTAAATTTTCACTTGAGAAAAATATTGTAAAACTAAAATCTATCATTGTATATTTTTTGTGATATTTTTTTAAAATTATATTATTAATATATAATAATAAATTTTAATGAGTTTGCTCATGGGCCAGCCTGTTGGATCAGCCAAAAAAAAATTCAAAAAGGTTGGCTCGCGGGCAGACTCATTATTTAAAAATGGTATCTATTTTTAATTCAAAGTTTATTTGGGTCAGGCTGGCTTTGACTGACCTGTCAAACATTAACTTTGGATTGGGTTTGAATCGATGCTGGCCTTAGGCATGTCCGTAGGCTTGAACCAAATGATGAGAGGGACATGTATCATTGTATATATATATATATATATTGTAAAAGAATTAAATTTAAACAATCAATAAATTCTATAAATTCAGTTGAAATATCTGAAAACTACTACCTAACAGAATCATGCTTGTTTCATTAGATTACTTCAGTCTAAACGGAATAACAAACACCAACCACCTACTATGAAACCAGACTTAGACCACCAGTTCAACTCATTCTCCATGCCAGTCTGCAGCCTCTGCAATTAAATTGAAGACAGATGGGAGGACAAATTCATGACAGCAAGGAGGGAAAAATCTGGAAGAACTAACTACATTATAAATATAATTTTAAAATTATAAGCTACACTTAATTTGCATTTAACAATCATGACACAAAAAGATCTACTTCCTAATAAAAATGTAAAGAATAAATCAGTAAACATTGTGATCACTGGATTCACAGCATTGAAATCCTTGCTAGAGTGAGTTCCGTTAGAGAATTCAACTGGTGAATACAGCAACATGAGAACATGAGAATTCTGCTCTGTGATAGAGCTTTGGAATTTTCATAAAAAAGCACAGACAATCAGCCAGCATATCCTAATGAAAACTAACTACAAACAGACACCACAAGAAAAATGACAGATTATAGCCTAATTTATCGATGATTCATGATTTGAGCAGCCAGATGAATCAACCAACTCTGAAATGTTGCCACTGTCAGTCTTCTCTGCAAGCAAGTCCAAAGAGGGTTTCTTATGTGAAAGTTCACCAACTATCGGGTGAACCACAGCTCGCTTTACACCTCTGCCAACAACACCAAGATGTGTAACAGAACCATTTGTGCCAGCTGAAGATATTGTAGGGGAATCAAAATCACCACTAACAACACCCTTTTGTGAGGAGTTTAATGATAATGATTCAGATTCTCTGTCAGGGAAATCCATTGAGCCAGATGTGGACTTTGAAGCAACCATCTTCATAACTTCAGAGAATATGGACTTCGGGTTCACCACAGCTTGTTGCAGATCCTCCAGCTGCATCCCAGAGAAAATGGAATTACAATGCTACTACTAAATAATAATAAATTTAAAAAACCAAAAATATATTGCAAAACCAATCATAAATTTAGCTGCTGCTTCTGTCTGGAGGCAATTCATGTTTTCTTCCAGTTGAAAGAACCACATCTTTAACAAAAATGTGAAGGACCATAACCAAATAATGATATAATAAAATATGCACATGGGATATCTGGGAAGATTATTCTCTTGAATGGAGTGGTTTGATAATTAGTGACAAATGAAATGGTCTGCCCACAACCTCAAAAAAAAAAAAAAAACAAAACAAAACAGACGGTATTTAATGTAAAGAAGCAGGTGATGCCAAAACCCAACTGAAAAATAAAAGAGAATTAACCAGCACAATACAAATCAAATTAAACATGAAATATTTAAATGATGATTTGCAACAATTTCAGGGAGGCCATCACAAATTAGCAGGGAAGACGGTAAACATTTGGAATTAGATTAATTCAAACAGCACCAACCTTCTTCTCAAGCTCGCTCAAGATGCCACTTAGCACCTTTATCTCTTCTGCATGGTGGCAAACACCTTGTGATTGATTGCCACTTTTAGAACTCTCAGGATGGGAATTGAAAACATTTACTAGAGAGTCATCAGTGTTCATTCCTTCCTCCTTGAGCCGCCCTAAACGAGAGTGGCAAAGTTTAATAGCTTCCTGGCAATAAGGTATAGCCTCCTGAACCTTTGAACCCACTTCCAGGACCAAGCATATCCTAAAATTTCTGTAGTTCATGTTGAGGGAAATGTTAGAAGAATAAAATCATGATATCAGCCAATGAATCCAAGTACACTTTTCAATACTATATTTTGCTAGAATGTTGGAAAATAAATTAAGGTTGAATGTGTTGACAGTTTAGATACAATTCAATAACACGCCGGTTGTCCACTTCAACTAATCGTCTCAGAATGGAAAGAGCTTTCAAATAATCATTCAAGGAAGTCTCAATATCCTCTGCAAGCAACAACAAGCAGTCACCAAACAGATGGATATCGCTTCAGAAAACTAAGCATGAGTCAACCAACCTCTTTCCATGGAAACCTCACCAAGAGCAGCCAAAATATTTACTTTTTCAATTGTATCTTCTGGCTGCTTCTCAACAATTGCCCTGGCGACATCTAGCATTTTCCATGATAGATCCAGATCCGACTCATCTTCATCTGCGTCCACACACTCCTCGCCATCACTTTGCTCATTACTTTCCTCATCCCTCTCACCAGAACCTTTCATCAAAGAGCACAACATGAGTGGCCATACATTGTCCAAAATAGGAATTTGAATTTTCTTCAATTAAAGAAGTATGGAGAAAATATTGTCAAAGTACATAAAATAGTGAAGTAGATTACTCAAAAATTATCAAAAGGAAAACAGTAAAGACAGTCAAAACAACAAGAGATCATGGCACATATACAAAAAATAATATAGTTATGCACCTCTTGTTCAGCTATTTACTTTTATAGAGTTGACAATCCAGCCCAAAACTAGCTCTGCCAGCTCTAGTTAGAATCAAGGACAATTCCATAAACACTGAAAATTGCACACATACAAATGTAAAAGCTTTTAGGAGTACATACTTCTTCACCATAGTAGGGGAGATAAATTTTAGTTAATAGTAAAATTTTGCAAATGAAATTGGCAGTTAAGGGGTGAGTCTTGGATATAGAAACATGCAGACCAATTTACTGTCCTGAGCATGCTCAACTGTAACAATATGTAGTAAAAAATATTTGAATTTTGTTACCAAGCCATCAAGAAAATAGATAAGAATCCACTCCAAAGCACATGATAATCACCACCGATCCCTCATAATCAAAGAGAAGCGTTTAACTTGAGCTTTAGAATATCCTTCATGCAAAAAAAGGAAATGAAACCTACGGTATTCCAACCACAAGCAATGATTTTTGCTTGATTCCCTTTTAGGAATGGATCATACAACCAAAGCAGTATATTTCAAATAACACAAAAAAGAATCTTTCCATCTGTTTCTGATTGGCAACACAAACCATACAAATCTAGTAACCCATTAATCTTCTCCACTTTCCCAGTCTAGTTAATCACAATCTAGGGATGATCAAAGGAGAAGAAAGTTTCTGAATGCAAAACACTCATGCAAAAAATGACCCACAAGGCATGTAAGGTGCTCTAATTTTTTCTAAGAATCCAATTACCACATTACAAAAAGAAAATTTCTAGGTAGCAAAAAATATTCTACATGTTTGGTGCTTGTTGGATACCAGGTGAAATACTCACTCAAATAGAATTAGGTCATTGTTTGTGTTAGAAAAATGCATATAGAACCTTATGGACAAAGTACTTGAGTTTGTGAACTATAAAGTACAAAATCACCTTCTCCTGACTCAACATTGTTTGTGGAGGCACAATCTTTTTTGTTATCAGTAGTAGAAACCTTCAGATATGCACTTTCTTCTGCACTTATAATGGATTCAGTACTCTCAGCATTCTTTGCAGTGTTCTTAGGCACATCACCAAGTGGATCAGCTTCCTCCTGCGCCTTGAATAGCAGAGCATATCCATACTTGTAGTATGCGTTGGCACATTCTGGAGCAAGCTCTCCATAATGTGCAACTCTAAACATAAAGAAAAATTGTTCAGAACAAAAGTTGGTGATACAAAAAACACCAATAAATAAATTAAATGAGCAATCCTATGGAATAAATCTGTCAGATATGCACAGCTCTAGGGATTCAACACACAACAAGAAAAGGTTTCAGTGCTGTAGAGCCAGTGAAGAATAATCCATCTGCTAGTCAAAAGAGTAGTAGTGCTCCTAAATAACCACCCCTGAGATGTTGGGTTTTGTAAGGGTCTTATATCCAGGGTGGGGAAAGAAAATGACTGCAATTCCATCACATAAGCTCCAGAAAAGATTCAGAAAGGCAACGCATGAATATAACTTAATTTCCAACGTTCCTCTTTTTTTTTTAGATTACATTCACTCAATAAAGTTATCAACGGGGTTATAACATAAACAGCATCGAAGAAATTCGTTCTCTTTCAACAAATTGGCATCATATACTCGGATAACGCACTTCAGAAATAATCCACTGAGGGACATCAACTCGGGCTTAAAATAGATAGTGATGCTTCTCGAACGATATGAGGATTCAGAATCCATGATAGAAAAAAATATAACAAAGAAGCAAAAACAGAATAAAAGATTTAGCCAGAATCCATAATAGAAAAATATAAGAAGCAAAAATAGAATAAAAGATTTAGCCAGAATCCATAATAGAAAAATATAAGAAGCAACAACAGAATAAAAGATTTAGCCAGAATCCATAATAGAAAAATATAACAAAGAAGCAAAAACAGAATAAAAGATTTAGCTAAAGAGGTACGCATGGGTAGGAAGAAAAGGGAACCTAATTTCAAGGGCACGGCTGAGGCAATCGACAGCTTCAACAAAATCCCCATCCTCTATGGCCTTGGATCCCTGACCGAACAACTTAGCGGCAAGCTCCAGAGTTTTCTCCGAGGGTTCATCTGCCAGAAGATTCTTGTCGTCCGACGGTGCTGGGGCTTCCTCGGAAGCCGCGGGTCCATCCTTGTTCTCTTGAGCAATGAGAGATGAGTCAGGAGGAGCAGGGGATTGGTCAGAAGAATCGGAAAAGGCCATGGACATAGTGGGGTGGGCAGCCTTCAAAACCTTCACACCTTCCTCCGATGGCCGAAGGATATGCTGCGGAGGAGACGGGGGAGGGTTTTACCTTGTGGTGGTCCGTGGGCTGAACACTTCGATTTGGATGGGCCATGAGGCCCATGGATTAATCACTGACAACCTTGTTTTTTATTTTTTATTAACATTATATTAAGATATATTTAAAAAAACTAATTATTTGGCTTCAATCCAAATATTTGTAACGACCACTTATTGAGAATAAGTTTGGAAACGGTCCTTTTTCCTCCAACCAAATTAAAGCCTTTATGGGCTACTTTGGTTATCACATACAAATTGAATAAGTTGAGCTTTTGGGATATCAATATACCATCATTAATCCATGGATTGTAGTCAGAAATGGAGACGGTTGTTGAGATTAAGTCCTGTTTTTAAAATTTTTTTTGATTATTTGCTAGATGGTGGTAGAAATTTTTTTTTGGTATGACCTTTGGGAACCAATTGATGCACCAAATCTTTTATATATATATATATAAAGTGAATAAACCACAATTGCATTAAAGAAAAGCAAAAAAGTATAAACCAACAAACAAGAAAAACAAAAGAAGAACAAGACCAACAAAACAAGAGATGAAACACGGATCACAAAACACGAAACAACTACTAACAACAAAAATCTAGAGGCGCCCACGAAAAATGGAGTACAAACAAAACAGAAGCCACCAGGAGCCATGGCTTGAAGATGGAATAGACACAAAATCAAAGCCAGGAAAAGTGTGGACAAAAGCTGCAACAGGTGAGGCACCCGCCTAGCAAAAGAATGGCAAAGGGAAGGACACACTAGCCGGTGGTAAGGATGTGCCTATCATCAGGGTCGCACTGGTCATGCGTGAAAGGCCTTGAGAACATGATACAACGTCTAACCATAGCCGAAGGCTCCTTAAGCTTTTGTCTCTTCAACTAGGAACTACATCCACCCAAGAAAGAAATATATGGTATATTTTAAGACGTAATGAATAAAATGACAATGAAGCTGAATTAAAAATGCAGTAATTTCTTCCTAGCCAAAAAAGCCAAATAATTTCCCTTGCTATTAAAGAACACGCAGGCCTAAGTACCCCACTAAAACCCCTGACCCAGGGCCCCCACAAGTCAGAACTAGATGAAGGGGTTCTTTGGAAACCAATGATAGAGCACCGTGTCTCCCTATCACTCAGGAACTTGTAAAACGATTTGACAGAGAATTGCCCATTTGAATTAAACTTTCAAGTTTTGTAATCGAACGTACAAGTGATATGCAAGTTAAGTTGGGTCTGAATATCTTCCAAAACCATATCCGCAACAAGAATGGAAGTCTGGAAGGAGCTAAAATGTTCCTTAACTGTACAAAAAAGTGTCGCAGACCTGGTGAAGACGAAAGATCAGAAATGGTTCGGGGACTGCCCAGCGTACCAGTTGTCAAACTAGAACATAGTAGAAGTACCATTAACAATGACTGATTGAGTTCAGAGCCGAAAAAGCAAGAGCAAGGGTTGGATGCCTTGCCAGGAAAAGGAACTCTACCTAGAATGTCTAGGAAAGAGTGAATAGAAGGGGGTGTAACATAAGTAGATAAACTTAATGGAGATCCTACCACACCATTCCTTGTTTTTGATACATTTCCAATACCATTTGCCTAAAAGCATAGTGTTAAAATCCTCCAGGTTGATGATACCTCACCACCCTTGCTCTTTGGGTTGGCATAAACATTTCCAATTAACAAGCCAATATTTAGGATTATCCAAGTCTATGCCACGCCAAATGGACAGCTTAAAAATGGACATCTAGTAAGTTGAAATCACTAATAAGATAGAATTGATAAGCATGAGTTTGCCACCCAAAGAGAGGAAGTTCATTTGTCAATAGCCTAGTCTAGAATTGATCACCGCAATGAGTTTCTCCCAATCCTGTTTCCTAGGTCTCCTGCCAGCAATTGGCACATCAAGATAAGTTATGGGCAAGGAGCTAAGGTATTCCGAATGAATTACTGAAAATGTGATTCTTAAGTTATGTTGATGGGAATATTTATTTGGTTAACAAGATAGTAATTCGGTTGGAATATAACATTACTATAATTGATTAGGTAAGAATCTTACGTTACCAATTATCATTTTACTAAAATACCTTTATTTAACAAGTGTTAAATAAAGTAAAGTTTATAATATTCACTTATGGAAGTTGTTTAATAGTAAATATTGTTATTATTAAAAAAAATTAAAATTTTTAAATTTTTTTATTAATATTTAAATTTAAATAAATATTTTTTTAAATTAATAATTAAATCAAACTTAATTATTTTTAAAAAATATAAATATTTTCCTCCAATTTAATTATTTCACATTTAAAAAAAATCTCATTTTGTTTATCTCCGAATAAATATTTGAATTTTTTTATTTTAAAAATTTTTAAATGTTGGTATTTTGAGAATTATAATGGAGTTAAGGGTTATAATAGGGAACAAAAGTCACATTCCCCTTGAATGTGAAATTACCACCTCTTGGAATAGTAATCATATTTCTAGTAATATTGACAAGTTATCTATTTGGGGAATATTATATTCCCGCTCTATAAACACTTACTAGAAAATGCCACCTATCTATAAAATGCCTTCTAGTAATCACAAATTTCTCCAAATACTTTTTCCTTATGAACTAATAAAATATAAATCCCATTATAAATATAAATAATCATTAAAGCTATATCAGACAAAGTACAAAATTATAATCATAAACATTCAACTAAATTATTGCAATCAAACATGATAAAGTAAGATACTAAATTAAAATATAATATAATATTTTCACATAATAGTCAAATATTAAAACAAGCCTTCAACACTACTAATTTATGGAGTAGCAAGTCCCTGTTAGCATTTTCCATAGTCTGCCACAAAAAAAAAAAAGATACTGAAGCAGGCCTCTGTTCTGGATTTAAGAAGAGGAGGAGGAGAGGTTAGGAGAGGAAGAAGAAGGCTGAAGAGAGAGAGGAATTGGAGTAACTTTTTCATAGCCATTACTGTAGACTCAGTACATCTATTTATAGAATCATTGTAACAGAATGAGAACCGCGCATACCCACGCGTCCCTCCAATGATTCTCTCAGGCGCATATCATCAAGCACCTGCCATGCGACTACATAGTACTAACAGAAAAGATGCCTTTCTATACTATTAGCATCCTTAATACATCATTACCCCTCTTAATATAATCATTCATTCATATAAGACAAAATCCTGATACTTTGTGTCCATTCGCGTCCCTTTGTTGCTGCGTTTGCTCAGGCGCGACCCCACTTTTGGCTCTCCTCTAACGATGCCTGCAACAATACCGCCCGCTCCGACACTGACCTTGTCCTCAAGGTCGAAGTTAGGAAAGTCTCGGCGAAAATCAGCAAGGTCTTCCCAAGTCGCATCACTTTCCAGCTGATCCTCCCAATGGACTAAAACCTGATGAGTCGTTCGGCCTTGCAGTATGATAGGGCGGGAGCCCAAAATCGCCAATGGTGTCAGCAAAGGGTGCTGGTTAATAAAATCCAGAGGAAGAGAGCATTGCTGGTCACTTGGGCCCCCCATACTTTTTTTCAATTTGGACACATGAAAGACGGGATGCACCTTGGTGTTAGCTGGCAGTTCGAGCCGATATGCGACCAGTCCCACGCGCTCGAGTATACGATAGGGCCCGTAAAAACGACGCGCGAGTTTGTTTTGGCGGCCGTGTCGCAGCGAAGTCTGTCTAAATGGTTGCAGACGGAGATAGACCCAATCACCAATATTGAAAGTGATATCCGAGCGGTGGCTGTTGGCTTGGTTGATCATCCTGGTCTGGGCGCGTGACAAGTTAGCACGCAAGGTCTGCAACAGTGAGGAGCGTTCTGAAAGAAGCTTATCCACCGATTCCACTGTAGATGTGCCGGCGAGGTAGTCTAAAAGCGACGGCGGAGGGCGGCCAAATACAGCTTCGAACGGGGTCATCCGAATTGCTGAATGCCAAGAGGTATTATAGTGCCATTCAGCCCAAGGAAGGTAAGTCGACCATTGCGACGGGTGATCAGCTGTGAAGCAACGAAGATAATCCTCCAGATATCGGTTCAGGATCTCCGTTTGGCCGTCCGTCTGAGGGTGATAGGCGCTACTCATCGCCAGTGAAGTTCCTTGAACTTTGAAGAGTTCCCGCCAGAAATTGCTGACAAAAACTGGATCTCGATCGGAGATGATGCTCGCCGGGACTCCATGAAGACGCACCACTTCTTTGATAAATATGTTAGCCACTTGCGGAGCAGTGAAGCTTGGCCCGAGAGTTGAAAAATGAGCGTGCTTCGAGAGTCTATCAATCACCACCATGATAGTTGTTTTGCCAGACGACAGAGGAAGTTGTGTAATAAAGTCCATTGAGACGGACTGCCAAACCAGGCCAGGAATGGGCAGCGGCTGTAAAAGGCCTTGTGGTGCTCTATTAAAAGGCTTAACCGAGTTGCAGACTGAGCAATTGGCGACGTAGTCCCGAACAGAGCGTCTAAGGTTTGGCCAGAAAAAGCTTGCAGCAATGCGCGCAAGGGTGCGCTGTCCGCCGGCATGACCACCCACCGGTGAATTATGAAATTCTGCCAATATGAGGGGCTGTAATGCTGAATTTTCCGGAACCACCGCGCGACCGCGATACAACAGAATACCATCACGAACAGTATGATTTGGGTGTTCTACCGGATTAGAGTTCACCTGCTCAATGAGATGTGCGATGGTGGCATCATTCTTGTGGCTTTGGCGCAGTGCCTCCCAAATAGAAGCCAGAGGTTTAGAGATGGCCTGGAACGCCATGTAGGATGACCCAGGAAGCCGAGATAGAGCGTCTGCCGGCCCGTTCTGAGTGCCAGGCTTATAGGAAATTTCAAAGTCAAAGCCCAACAGCTTTGTGAGCCACTTATGTTGCTCAGGTGTCTGGATTGTTTGTGTGATGAGTGAGCGGAGACTCTGGTGATCAGTTTCAACGATGAACTTTCTGCCCAGGAGGTATTGTCGCCACTTCCGAACGGCCTCCGTAATAGCGAACATTTCTCTCGCATAGGTTGAAGAAGCTTGTAGGCGTGGAGAGAGTTGTTTGCTGAAGAAGGCGAGCGGGTGTCCCTGTTGTAACAGGACAGCGCCCACGCCATGGCCGGAAGCATCTGTCTGGACAATGAAAGGCAATGAAAAATTAGGAAGTCGAAGAACAGGGGTGGTCGAGAGGACTTCCTTTAACTTCTGGAAAGCAGCGGAGGCCGAAGGTGTCCATGTGAAGGCGTCCTTGCGGAGGAGAGTTGTTAACGGCGCCGCCAGAGAAGCATAATTGGCGATGAAGCGCCTGTAGTATCCGGTGAGGCCCAAGAATCCGCGCAATTCTTTCACCGTTGTCGGCAGTGGCCAAGACTGAATCACCTCTATCTTTGAGGGGTCAACGGCGACGCCATGACCTGAGATGCGATGGCCCAAATAATCGACAGTAGTGCAACCAAATTCGCATTTACTCCCCTTCGCGAATAAGCGATGTTGGTGCAGCAAGGCAAAAACGGCCTCTAAGTGCTCGAGATGGTCTTCCCACGATGAGCTGTAAATGAGTATATCATCGAAGAATACCAGAACAAACTTGCGTAATACCTGTCGAAAGATCGAATTCATCAAGGCTTGAAAGGTTGAGGGCGCATTTGAGAGACCAAACGGCATTACGAGAAATTCGTAATGGCCTTCATGGGTCCGAAAGGCTGATTTCTCGATGTCCGGCGGGTGAATTCGGATTTGGTGGTAGCCGGCCCGGAGATCGAGCTTTGAGAAGATGTAGGCGCCGTGCAGCTCGTCAAGTAATTCCTCCACCGTAGGTAGTGGGAATCGATCCTTGACTGTTACTGAATTAAGTGCCCGATAATCGACACAGAACCTCCATGTGCCGTCCTTCTTCTTGACGAGCAGGACAGGGGATGAAAATGGGCTTGTGCTTGGTCTTATGATGCCCTCCGCCAGCATGTCACCCACCAACCGTTCAATTTCTGTCTTCTGGAAGTGAGGGTACCGGTAGGGTCTTACTTTCACTGGAGCCGTTGCCGGAAGAAGAGGAATTTGGTGATCTTGGGTGCGCGGTGGTGGAAGACCTGATGGAGTGGCAAACAGAGAAGAATACCTTTGGAGGAGAATATGTAGTTCTGTCACAAAGGATATGGGTGCCTCGGGATGAATCTTTGGTTCCGATCGCGATGCGATGGAATCAACAGATAGATGAAAATACTGGGGCGCCTCCTGAAACTGGTGCTGCTTAGACAGGCTTGAATGGGTGATATGATGCAGAGATGGTTTGGTCAAACCCTGTAAACGGATGCGCGACCCGTTAAGATCAAACTCCATGTAGAGCTGGCTGTAGTCAAAAACCACAGGCCCAAGCCCAGATAGCCACTGGACCCCCAAAACAATATCAGCTCCATAGATGGGCAAGAGAAGTAGATCCACCGCCAAAGTGACCTTCCCGACGGTAAGTGGGACCTATGAGCAGACGCCGCCGCATTCCAGTGTATCACCGTTGCCCACTGTCACGCGAACGTGAGAAGAGGGTTGTACCAGAAGTCCAAGATGTTTGGCAAGGCGAGTTTGAATGAAGTTGTTTGTCGAGCCACCATCCACGAGGACGACCACTTCATGGCCTGATACGGACCCGGCGAGCTTCAATGTAGATGGCGCTAGTATGCCGGTGAGAGCATGGTAAGAGATACAAGGAGATTCTTCCACAACCGGTATGACTTCCTGGCTGGGATCTTCCAATTGAACTGGTGCTGGATCGGGTGGTGGATCCTCCTCAAACTCTGCCAGAAGACAGAGGAATTGAGGTGGTTTACAACGATGACCCGGTGTGAATTGGGCATCGCAATTGAAACAAAGTCCCCGTGCTCGCCGTGCTGCCATTTCGGTGGGAGAGAGGCGCTTAATTGGAAGAGTGGTTGGTTTTAAGGGAGGTGTAGGTGGTGTAAGTGGAGTGGATGGTATCTGTTGAGTGGGTTTGAATGGAGGTGGTCGAAATGGTGTGGGTGTAGTCCGGCTAGCGTTGCACTTGTCTTCCACGAGTTTTGCCATTCCCATGGCCTCGTGAAGAGATTGAGGACGCATGAGGTAGAGTTCTCTTTGGATATCATCACGCAAACCAGAGAGAAAGCAGTTTAAGAGGCTATTGTGGCTCAAGCCAGAGACACGGGTGGAAAGGGATTCAAACTCACCAAGATAAGCAGCAAGGGATGAAGATTGCCGGAGTTTGAACAGTTGTGCCTCATGGTTCACAAAAGAAGAAGGCCCGAAACGCAGTTCTAGCTGGCGGGTGAAGTCTTCCCATGAAGACAGCTGAGATGTGGAGTAAAGCCAATGAAACCATTGAAGAGCAGGGCCAGTCATGTAGAACGCCGCCATGGAAATTTTCTGGTCAGGAGGAATAAGATGAAAGGCAACGAAATGGTTGATTTGAAAGAGCCATCCCAGGACGTTTTCACCGGAGAAAAATGGGATTTCGAGTTTAGGGGTGCGGTTTGGAGGTACAGGAGTATGGAGGGTAGTGGGGCTACCAAGCAAGGTGGGTGATGGCGATGTCACAGGTGGAGTGATGGGAAGAGGTAGTAGTGGTGGGTTTGAAGGTGAGCGATCTGGCTTCTCGCTGCGTAATAGTAGCTCATTGATTGATTTTTGAAGAAGCTCCATGGATTCAGAGTGGCTCAGTTGGCATTGCTTCATGTCTATGATGGAAGACTCCAGTCGATCCAAGCGGTCGGAGTGGACAGACAGCTGCTCGTCCACTACGCGTGCTCTGGTAATAGTGCCTTCAGGCATGGTGAGTCGGTAGCAATGAAAGCACCAATGAAGCAGGCCTCTGTTCTGGATTTAAGAAGAGGAGGAGGAGAGGTTAGGAGAGGAAGAAGAAGGCTGAAGAGAGAGAGGAATTGGAGTAACTTTTTCATAGCCATTACTGTAGACTCAGTACATCTATTTATAGAATCATTGTAACAGAATGAGAACCGCGCATACCCACGCGTCCCTCCAATGATTCTCTCAGGCGCATATCATCAAGCACCTGCCATGCGACTACATAGTACTAACAGAAAAGATGCCTTTCTATACTATTAGCATCCTTAATACATCATTACCCCTCTTAATATAATCATTCATTCATATAAGACAAAATCCTGATACTTTGTGTCCATTCGCGTCCCTTTGTTGCTGCGTTTGCTCAGGCGCGACCCCACTTTTGGCTCTCCTCTAACGATGCCTGCAACAGATACGGTAACCATAATAATATATATGGTAAAGTCAAATTAACACCAATAAAAAGTTATTTTTACCTCATCATATGGCTAGTTTAGGATTCCTTTAAAACTTGAAAGAACTACTCTCCACATGGGTTTTTCCATCTTCAACTAATGATAGTAAAAAAAAAAAAAAGGAATAATACACTCCTTGTCGCAGTGAAGACACACTGAACAAGGGTTCCTTAAAAAAAGTGGTTGTGCTTAATCTTTGGCAAGGATTCAACTGGTGATAAAGCTTCGCGGTGGAGAGCAACGGAGAAAGTTGAGATAAAACTTGCAGAGGACCGAAAGAAAGGATGAGAAGAGGTTATGAGTGAGAAGATGAGAGAATAGAAAATAAGCGGGTGAGATGTGGGAGATGACTATGATAAAGAAATGATAGGCGTGAGGAGGATTCATCTGACGGCCAATTGCTCTGAATGCTCCTTTGATAGATTGGTGGCGGTCAGAAATAAAACATATGCCTTCTTGTGGTGTCACATCTGCTCGTAGATGCTCTAAGAAGAAACGCCATGCATCTAGCGTCTCTCCTTCCACAATGGCAAATGCTATTGGAAGAATATTTTTATTGCCATCTTGTGCGATTGCCATCAACAAAGTCCCTTTATATTTTCCATAAAGATGTGTACCATCTATATGTACTACCGGCTTACAATATTTGAAAGCCTCTACACATGAAGGAAAACTCCAAAAGAGCCTATGGAAAACATTAGTATCACGTACCGGGTAATTTCCATCATATGCTGGTTGAGTCTGGAGATCGATTATTGTCCCAGGGAGAAATTGTTGTTATGCTGCTAGCTATTTCGGTAACTCATTGTATGACTCCTCCCAGTTACCAAATGCAGATTCAATCGCTTTTTGTTTTGCAATCCATACCTTTCTATATGTCGGTGTATACCCATATCGGCTTCTGATCTCCGCTATCAAAACAGAAACATTGATAGATGGCTTCTCCTTGACTAGTGCCTGTATACAATGGGAAATCATGTTTGAATCAAGCTTTGAATGATCTTGGGAGACCATTGCTGTTGTACAAGTGTGTGGGCCGTTGTATTTTGTAATCTCCCAAATTTGCTTCCTCTTGCTATAGGATGCACGAACTCTCCAACTACATCCATCACCATATGACTTGCATCTTCCCAAATACCGAGTTGGATCCGACTCGATTACTTTATATTCCACGGACTTCTGCAAGCAATAATTCTTAATTATTGTTACAACATCATTTTTGTTTTGAAACTGCATACCTACATGCAATTCTCCATCTACCATTGCCCCTCTTAATGTGTTGACGTACAATGAAGGATATTCAGGAAATTCTGGTACATACATTGCTTCTAAATCAAGTGCCCTCATATGTGTCGGAGGCTCATATGGTGGCATCGTCATTTTTACACTGTCTCTGTCTGCTAGCATTTTCCGCATTGTAATCTTCTAAGCTTGCTTCGCTATTTTCTGAATAGTTATCCTCATCTTGGTCATCTCCGCTTGAACTCCCATATTCACCAAATTCATTTTCATGACTAGTAATGTTATCTGTTCTATGGTGTGTTGATGTGCTTGGTGGTTGTTGTGAAGCAGTGAAATTGAAATTAAAATTGTGTTGTAGATTATCCCACGCCCTCAATTCTGTTGAAAGCCTTTCATGTGGAATGTTGTCATCTCTGTTAATTTCGTGTTGAGAAAAACCACCAGTGGAAGTCACAACACCAAGCTCCACATACAATTCTATAACTTGAACATCATGAAATGCTTGATGGCAACTGAACATCATCTGAACATCTCGGTCATTATGTAATTTGAAAGCCCGATAATAGATCTTACCTTGACTTGAGGAAATAGGCATACGGTATTTGATGTGTGTAATTATTTTGATCATTTGTAATTTCTATATTTTTTTTAATGGTTCTCTTTAAATTGGATAAAGAGATATTATTTTCTATATAAAAACAAGAATGATCATCCGATGAAAATATTGCCGTCTCCTCACTTGTAGTGATTGAACCATTATAGTAAACCAAAGCAAATGATTTTTCTGCCGCTGTAGAAAATGAAAAACATGTGAGTTTACTGAAAGTAAATATGTATATAAAAATAAAATGTGATTTTTCTATCCTCTGGTTTTAAAAAATAATATTTAAATATTAGATAAAAGCGTAATTAACTAAAAAATATAAATAATTACGGAAATACGTAATTCAGTAAATAATTAAAAAACAATATTTTAATAAATTAGCAAAAAAAAAAAAACAGAGGAGCTTATATGAAAGACAACTGGTCAAAAAGGATAAAAAAACATACATGAGTACATTTATCAAAACTGAGTGACTAGCAATTGTTGTGGAAGCTTGCTCTTTCGTCAAGAGTCCTTGCGGCCCTTGGTCGGTGTTCCTCTCGACCAAGGTTGTCTCGTTCGTTCAGTATAACAAGAATATAAATTTTTGCTAGATTTAATGTAAAAAAAATAAAATAACTTTGCAAGAAAATAAAAAAACTACAATATCAAAAAATTTAAAAAAGAACTTCTCTTTCTATTAATACCTTTTTTTTCTTACAAAAATACTTTTAGAAAAGAGATTTGGAGGGTTTATATAGACCTCCACCTAACAAATGAATGGTTAAGATCAATTTCATCCAACGGCTCTCATAAATGGGGTAGGTGCCACACCACACCAATAATTCATCCCAACAACCTCCAATAAATAAGTTATAAAAAAATTACTAAAAATTAGAAGGACTTGAATGCAAATTTTTTTTAATTTAAAACCTATCGGACCGCCATTTAAAAAATAATAATAATAGCATTAAAAAAATACATGGGCCCTTTGGTTTTTTTGTTTTAAATTAAAATTTAAATACTAAAATAATTAACGGGCCCATTTGCTTTAAAATAATTATTAAAATAATCCAAAATGCGCATTTCTGTAAATAATTACGGAAATGTGTAATTTGGTAATTAATTAAAAAAAACATTATTTTCAAAAATTAGCCTGAGAACTTCAGAAATTAATAGTAATTTATTCATGAGCTTTATTAAACCACATAATTAATAATAATAGTTTATATCCATTTATTAACGTTAACAAATTTTTTCTTTATTAAAAATTACCTATTGAACTATATAATTTACTTTTTGATTCTTGGGCTATTTTTTGAAATTTTATTTTTATTAATTAAAATTTATATTTTCAAATATATTGTTTTTTTCCATCATTAAAGAAGATAATGTTGATAATTTTTTTAAAATTATTTTGTAAATGATCTTTTAACTATGATGGGCTATAATAAACCACATGATTTCTTTTACCATACCAAAACTCTATGAAAAAGTTACTTGGTACTCTCTTTTAAAAGATTATATTGTATATTACTCTTTAGATTCTTTTTATTTAGTTTTTTTTATCTGTTCATCTACAAATTTATGAAGTATTAAATAAGTATTATTTAAATTTATTTTTATATTTAATGTACTTCTACAATTTTTAATATACTTAATTATATTTTTTTTTTATCAAGTCTAAAAGCATTAAATCAAATTTAACTATTTTTACACTTTATAATAAATATTTTTACTTTTTCAATGTTATTTGGAGCGTGTTTTTATTCTCAATCATAGAGGGAACTATTATTTTTATTTAAAATTTTATTTGGATAAAAAAATAAATATCTGAAAAAAGAGCGAAGTGAGTAAACCTCAGCCTGTTAAATTGTCAGTAGCCTATGATTGTGAAGCATCACATCAATGAACTTTAAAAAATAATGTGAACAAACAAGCAGGTTCATTTTTCAACATATTAAATTGTCGGTAGCCTATGATTGTGAAGCATCACATCAATGAACTTTAAAAAATAATGTGAATAAACAAGCAGGTTCATTTTTCAATATATTAAATTGTCGGTAGCCTATGATTGTGAAAACAAGCAGGTTCATTTTTCAATATATTAAATTATCGGTAGCCTATGATTGTGAAGCATCACATCAATGAACTTTAAAAAATAAGCTGAACAAACAAGGGTTAATTTTGCAAGAAGTCACCAAACTTTGATTTATTATCACTTCAGTCATCCAACTTCAAAACATATCAAAATAGTCACTCAAATTCTAATTCATATTACCGGACAGTCACCCGTGGCTTTCCAGCCCAAATTAGTCTTAGTAGCCGCCGAAAAAACTGAGGTATCACAGTCACCCGTGGCTTTTCAGCCCAAATTAGTCTATGTGGCCGCCGAATCTCAGTTTTTTCGGCGGCCACGTAGACTAATTTGGGCTGGAAAGCCACGGGTGACTGCCCGGTGATATGAATTAGAATTTGAGTGACCATTTTGATATGTTTTGAAGTTGGATGACAAAAGTGATAATAAGTCAAAGTTTGGTGACTTCCTGAAAAATTAACCCGAACAAACAAACAGGTTTATTTTTCAATATATATAACTTTCTTATAATGTAACGTCACTGGAATTGGGATGAAAGTACCAAGCGGTAGCTAAGGGAAGGAGTCCCATACAGTAAATCCAACAACCATGCGCTCTGCTTGTTCAATAGGAAAAAAATTGGTGGGGCTCGCCCTATATATATATATATATATATGGATTTGATTGCACAAGAAATGCAAAACCTCTATAGCTAATAAATTCTTTATCCATCTTCAAAGGGTTTAAGAGGTGGTTATAATAATCTCGATAACTAATAGTTTTATCACTCAATATTTTTGATTGCACAAGAAATGCAAAACCTCTATAACCGCCTTTATAACTAATTTTTTTTACATGTTCATATTTTTAGAGGCGGTTATAACCACCTCTAAATTTGTTCATTAATTAAATTGAATTAAATTTTAATTTATTTTCCTATTAATAATAAATAAATTTGTTTAACATGTAAATAAAAAACATGAATCTTTCAATACATTCAAAAATATACTAAATTCAATTTTATCGACTTTTATTGGCAAGTAATGAGCTCAAGTACAATGCATTTTGATTAATAACAAAATGTAAAGTGTTTTACATTATTTGTCTACTTTTATTACAAAATATTTTTTGGCTTAATTACACAAAGTAAAAAGCTTCGTGTATCCTCTTTATCTTCAACTCTCTTGATCTTTAACAATGAGTTCTCCTACATAAGTAAACAAATATTATCAGATAATGAGCTATAATTGTAATTAAAATTAAATAAAAAACTATTAAATGCTAAATTATTTGTAGAATTTCTTATAGCTTGCCATATTGCTATTTAAGGCAATTATATGATAGCAAAACCAATAATGAAAACTCCAAATGAAGTCATAATTTAAGAAATTACAATGTACACATTTCAAAATTGGGTATCCGATAAAAAATATTTATGCTTTCTGCAGATTTGTGTGTGCGGGGGCCTCTATGTGTGTCAATCATTCTACATGTAGATTTATGAGTGTAAAACACCAAAAATTAAATTATCAAAGTCTGTTGTTCAACAAATCAATATCAAAATTTAATAGTTAGTTGCAACATTTTGATGGCTGCACATCAATATTCCAAAACAATTCCCTCTTACTTTGTGCGGCACTCACACCTACATGAGACATGAAGGGCAATCACTTGCAAATTCTAAAATATTTCTAGCCAAAAGTAAAGATTTTCTCTGCATTATGTAAGAAGAACAGGGCAAACATAATAGATGCAAATACTTCAAGGTGTATAATCAAACATGGTAGGAAATCAAAATCACCACAGGGAACCCAAAGATCAACATTAACATAATATTATGAAACTGGATTGTTAATCAAATGAATGTCTTTGTTTGTTCAAGAGCTAACCCAAGAACCTGATGTTTTACAGCAAACAAACACAACAGACATGTTGGAGTTGGCTGTTCAGCACATCAAGGCACTACAAACCCAAGTTCAGGTGCATGAGAAACTATCATCATTATTTACCTAATTACTTGGGCATGTGACAAGATAAATTGAACTATTTATGGTAGAATTCAGTGAATATTCAAATAATGCCTGGTAACATGTTTTTCATCGTCTACGAGTTTAGAGCTTTACACTATCGCATGTATTTCATACTAGGAAAATGCATGTCTAATTTGATATTTGTTTTTATCATCAAACAAAATATTCTCATCTTCCAAACGGGGTTGTTTCTACAAAAACTCAATGAAGAACAAGCTAACTGTAAATGTGGAAGCAAGACAATGATTCCTTGAGCTATCTGTATAATCAAACATGGCAGCAAATCAATATCACACACGCAGTAACCTTGGTTTTAAATGTTTCATTGATTATTATAGTTTACACTGTTAAATATTTTATCATAAACTATGATATGGTACAATGGTTAGTAGGTTATCGTTGACCTTGCACCAAGTAAATCATGCTCAATATGTATGCTCATCAATTGTTGCTGACGAATCTTCATGTTTATTGAATGATGAATTTGAGTGTGGATGTAGTAACTAGCATGTATTAACACTATCTTTTATTATACATGTTAGTGCAAATGCACTTTAATGATTGGCATAATTTGACACCTAGTCAAGGTGACGAGGCAAGCATGATGACATGCCATGGAGAATGATGTGGAATGAAGGATGACATGGCAAACAAACTTGGCTAGGTGGAAAATATCATGAGAGATCTTGGAGAAGTTATTTTTGGCAAGAAGTTGCAATTCTCATGAAGATTAAATGAAGATCTTGTTGAAGTTATTTTAGGCAAGAAGATCAAGCAAGCAACAAGATGATATCAAGATCTCATCAAGACCACATTTAGAAGATGTGATTGAAGACTAAATATGGGTGAAGCTTAAATGAAGAAACAACCTATCAATGGTATGATTTTGAAGACTATTGAAGACAAGATTTGAAGAACCCTAATAGAGATGATATGAAGTCTATTAAGGGTATGTTTGAAGATGCGCCTATTGGTGGCAAGATTCAGCTGATTGAATGAAGATCTTTGTAGAAGATTTGAAGACCAAACTTGGGTGAAGTGAAGATGAAGTTTGGCAAGTTTCATGAAGACGCACATATGACGTGCGCTCCTTGCGAGGGGGCTGTGTGGTGAGGAGATGAAGAGGGAGGTTAGTTGCTGGTAGTTCTGATCAGGTGATCGGGCTACATCGACTCAGATGGGGTGTCTTGAGGTCGCTTAGCAATGGAGTCAGAATTCAGCCAAGCCAACAGTCAAGGTCATGTTGCAACATATGTTACAACATAAGTTGTGACATCTAATTTCGGAAGGTTCTAAAGTTAGAAGCCGCGGAGATTCTAAAAAGGGTGTGCGCTATATTTGGGACGTTGAGGCGTCTATATATACTACCTTAGTCTAGGATTGGGTACGACTCTTGAAAGAGGGAGTAAGAAGGTACCGGACAATCTAGAGAGGGTAGTATTCTTTGTATGTGAGAGAGTGACAAGTGTGTTTTGTACTCTTCTATCTTTTACCCCTTTTTAGTGGATTGTTGATCTCCGGGCATGGCCCCCCAAATGTAGGCAAGTGGATGCCGAACTGGGTTACCAACGTCTTGTGTCTCTTCTTGTGTGGTTTGTGTTTGCTTTTCTTGAGTGCTTAAGTGAGTGAGTGTTTCTCTAAGTTCACAAACCCTAACCGGCGGAACTAACAATACATATATATAAGCTCTTATTTTACTTAGTCATGTTATTAAGTCAATGACTAAGGACAGAAAAGTTATGTAACATCATAACGTCCTTTTGCTTTACTTAATTAAATAATGTTAAATTGATGCTAAATATACAAACTTTTCTCTAATCAAATATTAATCAATTCTAGAATGAAACTTTCATTAGAATTTGCTATGATATGATCTTGACCTTTCATTAGAGAAAAAAAAGAGAATTTTGTAAACTATTTAGATGATGAAAATACATAAAACGAACAACTTCTTTACCTCTTCCACTCATTGTGGATGAAACTACCAATAAGCTTCTTTGGATTGTTTTCTTGAAGTTTCTATTTGTTTTATTATTTGTTATTGTTTCCTAGAAGTTTCTATTTGTTTATTATTTTTTCCTAAACTAAATGCATCCTAATTTAGATCCCTACATGGGTTTTAAACCGGATCAGATCATAATAATTAAAAGGAAAAAAAATCCATTAATATTTCCTAAGTTTGATCAATTATTAGTAGTGGCGGAGCTAGAAATATTTTATAAGGGGGGAAAATAAAATCTTCTAAATCAAATTTTGAATACAATCAAAATTATATAATAACACAAGTTAAATATTATAACTAGTTAAAGTCTTTTACATAATCAACTAGTACAAAACATTAACAAGAACAAATTCATAATTGACATCTACGAGTTTTCATATTTTGAGAACAATGAATAATAGTTTCATTATCTATGCAATCAAAAATATCTTTCTTAATATATGTCACCAAGCAATCAGCTAAGAATTGATCACCAATTCTATTGCGCAATCGAGTCTTCACAATCTTCATTGCAGAGAAAACCCTCTTCATAGTTGCAGTTGAAATTGGTAAAATTAGAACTAGTCTATAAACCAACGGATATCAATTTTTTTTTTTGTTCTCATCATTCTGATAGCAAGATCATTAATTCCTGGTAGATTACTGAAATTTGTGCTGGATCTCACATCAATAATATAAGTCTCTAATTGATTTTCAAGAGCAAGGACTTCCACCTCTGAAAAATCACTTGAATATAGTTAAGCAAGTTGAGCTAAATAATTTTTTCTTATCAAAAGATGAAAAAGAATCTATTGGACTCAAGCATGAAACACAAATAAGTAGCTCAGTAGGCACTTCATTAAAATGATTATTGAGCTCTTGAAGTTGTAAATCTATAATAGAATAAAAGAGATCAACCTAATAATGATGCATATTTGTCACATTTTCTGCATTAAGTTGAGATCTTCCACGAGCAATATACCCATCATCCATGTTAATGATATTTATATCATGTTTTACAGAAAATAAGAAAACCTCATCCAACAAAGAACTCCATCCATCTTCTGGCATAGACTGTAATCGATTCTTAGCTATTTTAACCAAATTCATTACATTCACAATGTCTTGATATTTTCTCTGTAATGCTAGTGATATCTCATTAGTGATTCTCAATATGTTCTTCATCAAAATAATACAAAACACCATATGAAAAGATTGCAATGTATCTAGCAAACGACTTGCTTCACCCCTTTTTTCAGACTTTAAATTCTCTATGATCAAATCAAGTACTTTAATAACAGGAGAAAACACTTTAACCAAGCTAATTAAGGTATTATAATGAGAACTCCGATATGTCTCGCTAAGACGTTTAAGAGCATTTTGTTGATTTTGTCCACAACCACTTAAAAGTTCACCTGTTTCAAGTACTTCAAAAACTTTGATCGCTTGATTTTCAATAAGAATGTCATGTCGCTTGCAAGATCCTTCAATCACTTGTCCGTCATTGTTCACATATCGTACAACTACACCTGTTTGCTCTTTAGTTGATACATCTCATGCCTCATCAACCAAAATTGAAAAAAAATGAATTTTTAAGATCTTGAACAATAATCTTAGTGGTCTTAATTGCACATGCATGAACAATATCTTTCTTAATATCTGGTGAAGTCAACTTGAGATTTTCAGGACATTTATCCAATGCAACTCCTTTACTGTCTTCATTATGATCACAAGGAAATTTTAAGATTTCCAAGAAGTTCCTTTGATTTTCTGAATCTTCAGATTCATCATGACCACGAAAAGCTAGGCCTTGTCATAAAAGAAGTTGAATACAATCAATAGAGGCAGTCAAATGCTTACGGTAGTCATTTCTAGCTTGATCATTTTGATTGCTCACAATTGTTTGAATATGTTGTTGTTGATTCATTAAAACTTGACAATTGTTTCAAGCATTATTGTGTGTACTATTAGGACCACCGACATGCTCTTGTAACTTTTTTTTTTTTCCAATTAGTGAAACCTTCGATAACAAAAGCATCTGAGCTTCCTGAATGTTTCTTGTTTTCCATTTTAAACAAATAACAACACAAGCAATATGTCGCTTCTTTGACAATGCTATACTCTAACCAAGTAGGAAATTCATCAAACCATGAAGGATTAAATCGCCGCATCACATTACCTTGCATGGTTTGTTTAAAAGTATGGTTTCGTGGTTGACATGGCCATTTTTGCAAATATGATCTTCAAATTTGATGTCTTAAATTAGATGATATTCAATAACAGGCTTTCATAATCCAAGATATGAAGGAAGATTTTCTAAATCAAATGCCATGTGACTCCTCTTTAAGCCATGATATTCAGAATCCACCATATTGTCTTCATATTTTTTTTTTGTTTGAGACATTTCTAATTTTATTGTTTTTTTTCTTGAAATACCGCTCTATAAAATCTCTACATAAATAAGAATAAAAAATTAAAGTCCATTGTATTGAAATATCTCAAACACAAAATTCCTATACTTAAATTTCAATTAACCCAAATCCAACACAAGATCAAAGAATAATTAGAAAGGTGTGAAAGAATCTAATGATGAGAATCCTAAAATCTAAATAATGAAAAAAAAACCTTGTTCTTAAATCCTAACCCTAATTGAAGACAAAGATGTGAGAGAATGAGAGATAGTGTACCAAATCCCAAAAGCCGGAGCTTGGTGGTGATGACTGATGAGTGATGAGATTGAGGGATAGTAATCAAGGTGAACAAATGCCCAAAGATTCCTATGGATGAGATGAAAGCGTGACTAATTGAAGATGAGAATCTTAATCTTAACCCTAATTGAAGACAAAAATGAGGAAGATAGCGTACTAAATCCTGGAGGCCGGACCACCAGAGCTTGGTGGTGATGACTGATGAGGGTGAGAAATCAAGGTGAAAATGATAAACAAATACCCAAAGATTCTTATGGATGAGACGAAAGCATAACTTTGTTGGTTTTCTTTTCCAAAGACTCTTAAAGAGAGAAGTAAAGGGTAATTGATAAATATTTATGTTTTGTGACTTGTGAGGATAAACATGTAAATATAATTTTATAAGAGGGTATATATAATTATATATTTTTATACGGGTGAAAATATAGATATTCCTATCATAACTTATAATAAATAAAAATAGAAAATGGGCAAATGAAATATTAAAAAATATATTATATAATATGATAAAAAAACTCTGAAAGAAAATAATTTTTTTCAAAACTAAAGGGGCAATTGCCTCCCTTCTCGTATAGGTGGCTCCGCCCTGTTTCTCAGCATTTTGCAAACATGACAAAAACAAGAAGTTGTATGCAAATATTCACACTTAATTTCTTGTAAAATATCATGTTATCATCTTATATTTAACCAGAGCAATGGTTCATTTTTCACATGCATGATCAATAACTAGTTCAATAATTTCTATACCATTGCTTCCACAATTATTTTGACTGTAATTACTAGTCATCCATACTGGATGAAAGTACTTACTGGTACAAGTCAAGAGTCAAAAAGACAATAAATAAATAAAAATAAACAAAACACATCACCACCATGGTCAATGAGGAGCTAGCACTTGACTCGCATGCCTTATGGATCAAGATGAAATTGATTGTGAACTTATGAGACTGAGTCAAAATGATGGATGCAATGGATTGGAATTTAATGAAATTCAATTAAATGAATGAATAGGTTTCCGGGAAAAAAGCCACTCATCGGTGGCTATGCATTTGCAATCTCAGTCTGGGCTATTGAAGCAGTCTTTCAGTTTCAGTGGTTGAGATTAGTTCTTCTTGTGATAAAAGTAACATAAAAATATGACAATAACTAATTTTATTATTGTGTGGTGTGTCATACATAATAAGCCCATGGACACATGCAAAACAACATTAACATAAATCTTATTAAAATATTTTACAACATATAACTTATTATCTTATATCTAAATCCCAACTCGTGTAACATTTGGTCAGAAATCAGCCATCTTATATTAAAAGTCAGTTAAGCAAAACCAGCTAGCAGTGTCAATGGAAAATGATAAAATATGAGCAATAACATCTTAATTATATCCTTAAAAAAAATCACCTTGTGCATTCATTTAGTAAATCACAAAAGTTTGTTCAGGATGATTCTTTCAAACAAAGTACATGGTCAAGAATCTATGCACTAATGCACCAATATGCTCCTATAAATTATTGTTAAAAATGTCTGCATTATTTTTAACTTGTACCATTATTTGTTGATGTTATTGTTTAAGCTGGGTCATTGTGTTTATCAATCAATGACATCGACGTTATCCTAAATCAGAGTCTAGTCAGCAAAAATGTTTTAAAATCAATGGCCACCGACAAGAGACTTTGTTTAGTTATAACCATTAATCATCATTATCAACATATGTATATGTCAAATCATTCAAGACATGCAAGTATGAATTTATTATTTAGAGAAATTAAATAAGGTCATTCTTATGTCATTAGAAAATGGTGAAGACATCACAAATCACAAGAAAGCAAAGAAGTACCAGTAGACTCCAGTTGTGTTTAATTCTTTATTTTATCTATATATATGTATTGTTTGATGAAAAACAAACGGCTGGTCCGGGTGCATCAAATACTGTTGTTTAACTTACTTTTTATTTTTGAATCTAATTTTTTTTTCTCTTTTTTAATCCTTTCGGTCCCCTTATTTATAGATTTTTTAATTAAATATATATTTTTATTTTTTATTGAATATTTTTCCGTAAATAATTGGATAAATCATATATATTAAATTAAAAATAAACCGGGAACAAAACAATTATAAATTACAAAACAAAAACAGGAAAAGATGAAATAAAATGCACAGTTAAATAAAGATACATTTTCACCCTAGTAATGTATAGTTATCACTTTAACTTCATTTTTTAAAAAATATTTAAATGAAAAGTATAATAATTTATAAAATTTAAACAACACTTATAGAATTCAATATTTTGCCTTTACTTTGCTTTTTTTTTTTTAAAAATTTTATAATTTATGAACGACTTGCAAAGTCGAGTGTATATAATATATATAATTATGTATCATTAATTACAAGCATCATTCCTTAATTTATTTAACTTAATAAAAGGGAAATCGCTTGATAACGGGATAAAGTCATGACAAGCATGGCTTTACCAGCATTGCCCTAGCTTATTTGGATAAGTTATCCGCACACGGTAATTACCACATTGTTTAAACTAGTAGGAACTATAGTATCAAGAGGGGCTCGCTCCTGATGCAGCAGGTTTGGCCATGCAAAGAGCTAGGCAGCCTTGGTCAAAGATGTAACAGTGACCTGAGCACCGAGCAGTTGGGTTCCCACCTCCGCGGTGAAGGTATCGTATCTGAGAAAGAACTCGACAACGAGCAGCCTCCCCACAAGAACCACAAAGTCCTTCCCTGCGCATTGCTTGTCCTCCACCGTCGGGCTCTCCGTCTCGTGCCCATTGGACCACAGCACATGCTTGAGAAGCTTCTGTCCTTGCTCCCCCACAAACCTGTCCCCGACGAACTCGCCTCCGTTCTCAAACACCCTGGTATCTTTGGTCGCAAGGGGCTGGTAACCAAAGATCATCTCCCCCTTCGTCACTTTATACGCCGCGTCGTGGCTTTCAATCACTAGGTCATCCTTGGCCTTGCCGTACTGAAACTTCACTGGAGGGTCCATGCGCAGGGCTTCATACACGACGGACTTTGTGAGTTCCATCTTCTCGATGGCGGCCAGCGTCACCTTCCCTCCCTCTGTCTCGACGACAGATCGGATCTCGTTGGCCAGTTGCGAGTGCAACTTCGGATCAGCCAGAGCTAGCCACTTGAGGATCCCCGGGAAGAGCACCTTGACGCCGCCGTAGCTGTTGAAGACTGTGGCGAAGAGAAGGTTGTGGCACGCCTCCTCCCTGGAAAGCCCGAGCTTCTCGGCAGTGTCGAGCACCGGAGCAGCCGCGGAGCTGAAGTAAGCATAGAGGGCCTTGTAGTCGGACTTAGCGAGGAATGGTGGGAGTGGGAAAGTATGGAGGAATAACTCCTCCAAAATCTTGGGGAGACCGAGGGTCATAAGGGGGCAGAGCTGGAAGAAGAGCCACTTGGTGGCCTTGGAGGGACCATTGGTGCCGAGGTTGGTGCTGGACGGGCTGACCCCGAAGAACGCATCGCCGAGGAAGTCGAAGGCGGTTACATCATTGAGCTTGTTGAAGTCGGACTTGGCACCCGGGGTGGCGGCGAGCTGGGACTCCATGGTCTGGAATAGAGACGAGTAGAAAGAACGGAAGGACGGGATGACGATGGACTTGCGGGAGGCGAGTAGGGTGAGGAGGAGCTGTTTGATCTTAGCATGGGTGGGCTCAGATGGATCGAGGTAGGAGCAGACACGGTAACCACCCGTGAGGGAGGTAGAGGGCATGTAGGTGCCTGTGAAGACGTCGCGCTTCTCCACCCTGGAGACGTCGAAGAGGACATCGAATGACTTGGCGTCGAGAACGGCGATGACACCCGAGTCGCGGGCCATGAAGGGCCCTGGGGGCATGTTCACTCGGAACACGGTGGAGCCGTACTGTTCGATGCGGGTCTTGAAGAAATTGTCCTGGCCCTGGAAGTAATAAAAGTCGAGGCGGTCTCTGATGGGGCTCACGAAGGGGATGCCATAGCTCCCGGGGATCTCTTTCACTGGGAGGCTAGACACTTGAGCACCACCAGCCACGACCTGCTGGATCATAATCTTACTCTCCGAGGATGGCATCTTCTCTGGTTTTGTTATTATTATTTTATCCTATGGTCTGCAGGTGCTATTTGCGAAGGTCCAGCTTAACTAGCTCTCTTATAATGCTGAGAGCGAGAGCGAGAGCGAGAGCGAGAGCGAAGGACACGTGGAACTTATATACTCTACCTAATACTAATGATTCAACGAAGCATGTGATATATTTACTGACTTAGTTCGCCGCCTAAAAAGACCTTGTCATTGCATGTTTTTAGTTCGGTGCCATCCAGGTGGCTAATTGATTAAAATATTATAATTTTTTTAATTTATTCTTAAAATGCACATTTCGATAATTATTTACGGAAATAAGTATTTTTATTATTTATTATTATTATTTTTAAACGAATGGCCCCATTATATATTTTTTAATATTTTAGTTTTATTTTTTAATTAATCAGAGCGCCCCATTATTTTTTTAATATTAAGTTTTTATTTTTTAAAAAATTACGGAGTTTTTTAAATTAAAAAAATTTATATCCAAACCCTTATAATTTTCATTATTTTTTCTTATAACTTATTTTTTCTCACTTCTACTGTGTTATTTCTACATTCACTAATTTTAATCGACGGTTAATAATTTAAATAAATAATTTTAATATTTTTTTCATAATAATAAAATATTAAATATTTAAATAATTTTAACAGATGACCACCTTCAGGACGTCCAAAATCCAATAGAATTCGTAATGAAATGGACATAAGGGAAAACATTGTGATTTATGTCGCAATGAAGGTCATAATCGTTGAAATTGTTCGAATGCCGCTGGTCCAAGTAGTATGCCATAATGTAACCTAAATATTGTATTTGTTGAATTATTTTATAATATTTGTAATTGTTTTAGTGCATTTAAAAAATCAAGTGAGTTTCGTTTAGTTGTGGGAGTAATTTTGACATGTGAAAATTTTTAAATATTTAATATTTTATTATTATGAAAAAATATTAAAATTATTTATTTAAATTATTAGCAGTCGATTAAAATTAGTGAAGGTAGAAATAACATAGTGAAGTGAGAAAAATAAGTTATAAAAAAAATAATGAAAATTTTTTAGATATAATTTTTTTTTAATTTAAAAAACTACCGGGACCATAATTTTTTAAAAAAATAAAAACTTAATATTAAAAAAATATTGGGGCCTCTGATTAATTAAAAAAATATTGGGGCACTCTGATTAATTAAAAAAAATATAATGGGGCCGTTAGTTAAAAAAAATAATAAAAAATAATAAAATGCGTATTTCTGTAAATAATCAGGGGCATGCACATTTTTAAGAATTAATTAAAAAAATATAATATTTTAATCAATTAGCCCATCCACGTCCTCTCAAATTTCTTTCCGACGTCTGTTTAATAATTTGGATGCCGGACAACCTAGATAGCGATCTCGTATGTCCATATATCTACCAACTCTACACCCTAAACTATTATTATCATTATATTTCCTATCACTGGCCCAGGCTGCACCGTCTGTACAAGAATTTCATAAAAAACGTGCAGCATACATTCCACAACTTCCAAGTTTATAACAGTAATAATGATAATAATAACTACAACAATAAAAAAAAGTGCACCAGGTCAGCGAGGTATTCATGCTCCAGGAATTTATTTTTTATTGATTATTTTCTTCATAAAACTCTTCAAATCTTTTAAATTGATGTTGTTGATTAATACTGTAATTAAAGATCTCTTTAATCAATATAGTTGTATATTAACTAATTCATGCCCCTGATACTATTTTTTTTAAATATGACTAATCAACGGCAATCTCAACATCATATTTACAGATAATATTTTATTAACAATGAAGTAAATTTTTTAAAAATTATTAAAATTTATATCAAATTCTTGAATATTACTACGGGGATTTCTCATGCATACTTTTGGGCGGAAGATGTGTCATTATTGGTATATCATGGTAGTAACTATATTTAATCAATATAGTTGTATATTAACTAATTCATACCCCTGATACTATTTTTTTTAAAAATGTGAATAAACAATGGCAATCTCAACATCATATTTAGAGATAATATTTTATTAACAATGAAGGAATTTTTTTTTTAAATTATTAAAATTTATATCAAATTCTTGAATATTACTTGGGGGATTTCTCATGCATACTTTTCGGCGGAAGATGTGTCATTATTGGTATATCCTGGTAGTAACTATATTTAATCAATATAGTTGTATATTAATTAATTCATCTCAACATCATATTTACCGATAATATTTTATTAACAATGAAGGAAATTTTTTAAAAATTATTAAAATTTATATCAAATTCTTGAATATTACTTCAAGGGATTTCTCATGCATACTTTTCGGCGGAAGATGTGTCATTATTGGTATATCCTGGTAGTAACTATATTTAATTAATATAATTTTATAACTAAATTTTATTTTTTATTTTTGATAAAATACAATTGAGTTATCCACCCGATCAGGACTATCTTGTTTTTGGAAACTCCAATACATGTCTATAGGTGGGAAAGTAATACTAATCAAGTCAGTATTCTCTGTTAGAGGCTCATGTATATAGTGGGTCCATCTTTGGTTTCAAAACATTCTTATTTAGTTTAGTACCACACTGCCTATTTGCAAGGACTTCACCTACCTTATATATGCCACTATTCATTAACTTTCAACTTTGGTTAAGTGGTTATGCTCTCTTATGCGCAGGTGCAGGGTGCAAATTTCAGGGTTGGATTCTTGTGATGTAGACAAGAATGACCGATTTCCCTTTTTTCATCCGTTTTATTTTTTCCAAAGAGTTACAACTTTTTCCTTTTGTGCCCTTTTATTTTCTATAAAACAAAACCCAAAAGCAATTTCAAAAATATAACTTCTTCTCTTCTTCCCTTCCTTTCTCAATTGTGCGCTTAATTCTTCTCTGTTCTGGTGCATGAACGGGAGAAGACAACTGCTGTATCTTGGGAGAACATCATCGTTGTACTGTTGTTCCTGTTGCACTAAAAAAAGAGGTGAATTTGTTCTTAAGGTCAGTGCATCTGCATGCCTTAGTCATTCTGTTCACCGATCCAACATCTACAATTTTCAACAATCTTAAGAACAAATGGAGAATGCGATAACCATCGCTAAATCACTTCTTGATATCTCAAAAATTGATCAATTCACTAGAGTGTTTTTCAAACGCTGGCAACAAAAGGTGTACATTGCGCTCGACATGTTTAACCTTGTGCATATATTGACTAAAGTGAAACAAGAGACAACATATGAAGTCTATACTGAAACCTTACCGATTTGGGAGAAAGGTAACAAAATCTGTCGTTATACCATACTCAATACACTCTCCAATGAACTGTATGACATCTACTGCAATTTTGAAACTGTAAAAGAAATCTAGGATTCATTGCACAAGAAGTATGTGGTTGAAGATGCTGAAAATCAGAAATATGCAACAAGAAATTTTTCTGATTTTCAAATGACTGAAGATAAGGATGTGTCCTCACAAATTCATGATTATCATGTTATGGTCAATGATCTCAAAAATGAAGAAATCATCTTACCTGATACTTTCATTGCTGGCTTCCTCATAGAATGTCTACTTGAATCTTGGAAGCACTACAAAACAACTTAAAACATAAAAAAAACCTATGACTCTTGAAGATATCATTGTACACATCCGAACTAAAGAGAAGAACCGCCAAATGGATAATACAGATAAAGTCAAATTAAGAATTTTCAATGGGTATCCCCATAACTTCAGAATTTCAACGGACATCCCCATAACTTCATAAGAACTGGAAATAAATTCAAAAGATCTACACAAATATTCAAGGGACATAAGAAGGTTAGCTTCAAATCTAATCAGAATCAAAATTTTGAAACTATGATGAAGTCATAGCTGCTGTTATCTCTCAAGCACTTATATATGGTGTCGAATGCAAAAGAGTGGATCATAGATTGTGGAGCCACGAGGCATATTTCTACAAATAGGAATGCTTTCCAATCTTACATTCCTTTAACCAAAAGTGAGGAACAAGTGTACATGGAAGATTCATCTCCTTCTCGGGTTCTTGGAAAAGGAAAGGTACTTTTGAAACTTACATTAAGAAAAACTTTATTTCTGAATGATGTGTTGCATGCCCTTGATCTCCGTGTTAATCTAGTATGTGTCTTACTGCTTGGAAAGTCTGAAATAAAACTTGCCGCCGAGTTAGATAAACTAGTAATGTCTAAAAGTGGAATTTTCATTGGGTAAGGGGTATTGTAGTCAAGGTTTAATTATTTTGAATGTACTCAATGTTAACAATGGATATAAAACATCTTCTTCTGCTTACATAGTGAACTCAATTGATTTGGGACATGTGAACTTTTCATATATTAAGAAAATGAGAGAATTAGGCTTAATTCATAACATGACAAATTTTAATAAAATTGACAAATGTGAAATCCTTGTAGAATCTAAATCAACCAAAAAAGGTTGTAAGTCCATTGAAAGAGAATTTGAATTGTTAGGTTTAATTCATTCTGATCTATGTGATTTCAAAGATCCTATGACTAAAGGAGGCGAATTTAAAACATTTGAGCTCTCAATTCTTCTTTGTTCTGGTGCATGAATAGGAGAAGACTGTTGTATTCTAGGAGAACATCATCATTGTACTACTTTTTCTGTTGCATTGAAAAAAGAGACGAATTTGTTTTTAAGGTCAGTGCATCTGTACGCCTCAGTCATCCTGTTCACTGATCCAACATTCTCCACTATTTTCACATATCAGATATTAGTGTTTGAACTTCCAAAATAGGTAATCAAGGAAATTAACAAAATTCGAAGAGATTTTTTATGAAATGGTAAAGACTCTACATGTACAAAATATCGACTTATTTCTTGGTAGCACATTTATAAATTAAATAAGCAGGGGGCTGAGGGTGATCTAAACTTACAAGATTTTAACCACGCCCTTCTTGGTAAATGGTGGATTATTTGCTGATGAATTGGTCATTCTCTACAAGGATCTGGGTGCACTACTCCATTCTATTCAATGCCCTGAACATTCCGACCACCATTAAGAATCTATGGTTCTCTTGGGGCTCCAAGGCTCCAATAGAGTCTTAAGCTCTCATGGTCTGTGAAACCTCATTATTTTGAGAGATGTGGTGGAATATTTGGATTAAATGCAATAACTATATTTTCTCTTACATAGTATCATCACGCCTATCGTCTATATGCAAAATTGATCATATACTTATTGCCTGGATAAATACAAATCTAGATTCTCAAAATATCTAACTTGATGAATCACTTCTGAAAATAAAAAAGAGTCTCCACAACGTGAGAATGCTAGCCTTGGCCCTTGAAAGACCTAATGTAATTCCCTAAAACTTTGGATACTTATAAGAAATTATATTCATGGAATTATCACAGTTACAGTGAAACTATCTTATAGAGCAGTTGTATTGAGAAACCCAAGTATAAGAATCTAAGTGGGAGGGTTTATATAAGATTTTGGGTACACAAGTAATAAAAAAATTTGATCTAAAATATTTCCGGAGACCAAAGACTAAAAGGTAAGTTGATAGAGACCTTTTGGAAATACTGTTTTATGATTTAGGGACCATTGGTGACTTTTTAGGGATCCTTTTGTAATAAATTTTATTTTTAGGAACTAAAAGTGAATCTCTGCAGAAATTAAGTTAAAGTGAGAAGAAGGTTTGATTTGATTAGCTAAAGTTGTGCTCTCCATTAATGGGCTTCTAAACCAATGAAAGAAAAGAAAAGAGAGAAATAATTAAAGGAGAAGAAAATGTGTGGCTTGAGTAGTTGGGTTTGGAGATCGTCGGAGAGAGCTCGCTGGAAGGATGACCTTGCTTGGTAAAAATTTTAATGGTTTATTTGGTTTTGTTCATATTAAAATAATTTTACTGTCAATGCTTGTGGAATTGATTTTCATTCTTGGTATAGGGATGGTGTCCTAGATATAGATTTTACGGGTATTATGCATGTATTGTACTATTGAGCTTCATAGGATTTTAATGGTGACTACGGACTTTAGTCCAACACCATAGTGGGGGTTCCACAACCTGACATGATGGGAGAGGTGTGGTCAACCCTGACTTTACCCCTGCTCAAGAGGTGCGCAGAGCCATTGACAGTTATGTGAGAAACTCTGGGTTACCACAAGGGGATCTCAATGGCCAACATTAAGGTTATGAAGACCTTGACGGATCTTGATGCACTCTCCGCAAGTGTACGGGTCACAAGAAAGTAATAAAGTGGTACTCCGTAAAGAGTAGGGTTCTCGAATCACAGGGAATTATACTTAAAGTACTCGATTATCGTCTGATGTCTAGTGAAATAAGTAGAAAAGGGATTGAATCATAAAAGCATAAATGAATGATAGAGTTGGTGGTAATGGAGGAAATTAGAACCAAGTATTCGGCAATACAAGAGTAATCCCTCAGGGTGCTCCCAATGACTTATGCACGCTATCTCACCCTAATTGACTACCAGGTACACTCCACAGATATAAGTGCATGCTCAATAGAAATATTGCATCTATGTGTTCTCGGATACACCGAGTTTTGCTAAGATAACTGCATGTTTCTCCAAACGAGCTACGCACCGAGTTTTACCCTAACAATTGTGCACTTCCAACACATCGAGTTATGCAATACAAGATTTAACATAAATATAAAAAAGAACTCCGCATTCAATTAGAATAAGTGTATAAGCATTACAGTTTGACAAGAGTTCACAACCCTGGGCACTGCGGCCAGTTAGCCCCTCGTGGGCAGGTACACAAGAAAAGGAGAAAGAAAGAACAGAAGAAAGACGAAGAGACTCCCTTCTATACTCTAGATGACCTTCCTTGTAATGTCCTTGCGCTAACCCCATCTCTTGTGATGCCTCTTACTTGTCCTTGATCTCCTTAGGCGAGTTGGTGAAGCTTGACCTTCAATCTCATCAACGTCCTCCCGGTGGAGAGAAGAATCCCCGAACAAAGATGAAATAGAAACCCTAAGTTCTGGAGTTAAAAAGCATGTTTCGGGGCCTGACACGGTCTGGACACGGTCGTGTTAAGACAATGTACTTTCCTAGGAAATCATTTAGTAAAACACCTGAGATTTGCAGCACTTCAGACATAGGCGTGTGACCACTGTGTCATTCTTGAGAGAATTTCTCCTGGGATTTGCACTTCGGACACGGGCGTGTGCTGACCGTGTCCTGCCTGGGATACTCTCGTGTCAGAATTTTAACTATTCTGCACTCCATGCTGGGATTTACAGTAGGTCGGGCACGACCATGTCTTGCCCGTGTCAACTAGTTTTGATCCCTTGGTCAATGCGCATGTAGGACACACACTCGATTTCACTCCATATTGACCCGGACCTTAGAATTCTGCACATGGAACATAATACCCTGAGTAGCACCAATTCTACTCAATAAATATGCTAAAGGATAGCAAAAGGAATGGAATAGAGGACATGAAACATGATATAAAATGCACTCATCAGCTCTCAACCGAGTCACGACGTTATCTAAGTCGGAGAGTGTTTTAGGCCAATGATTTGAGAGTAGTTTTACAGTTCAGTTATGCAAAGATATTATTTTGAATTGCAAAAAGAGGGCAAAGCCCACCTGTTGCACTTAGGAGGATAGTCTCTATCGAAAATTATATTTTCTTAGAAAATTGATTTAATGATGATTCGTGATGAGTTTATGTTTTAAAGCTCTTAAAACTTACATTTTTGCAAATATTATGGTATTTGTAAAAGTTGGGAAGAAGTTATTTAAGAAATTGATCTTTATTTATATTTAATATTTAATTATTTGAAATTATTGAGCCACTATCAACTAACTGAAGTGTGTTATAGGTGTAGGAGTAGGCCCCTAGTAGATCACATGTGCAAATATTGAGCAAGTTAGGGTTAAGTCCAGAATTGCAGTGGGTCTCCTTTCTTTCTATTTGTTGGTGTTGTTATCTTGTAGTAGTTGTATATGCATATTTGAGCATTTAGTTTTCTTATTTACGTGTATTTGAACATGTAGTTTGTGTAAAAATTGTCAGTTGTGTTTTGTAAGTCTAATTTTGTTTTACAAGGTTGTCTATTTTCTAGTTAAAATGGATTTTTTACTAATGGGTGCCACATTTACCTCGGTAGAAGGGGTGGGTGTGACACTAACATCTTAGAGAGCAATCCTCCCGATTCAACCACTTGTCATCTACTAGTTCTATTTTATTCTGCTTTTCTTAGTTTGTTGTATATTTGTTATTTGTCTCCATCCATCATTGGTGTCTATTCTTCTGCTTTATTTTAATAAATTATGTTTATCCACATTTTAAAAAAATTAATTAAGTTTATTTATTAAAATCCCAAACTATCCTTACCCTTCAATGATGTATAAATATATTTTTTATAATTTTCTAAAATTGATTTTCAATCATACAAGTACATAAGAAAACAAAAATTAATACATTTCAGGGCTATTAAAAATATAAATCACGTATATATATATATATATATATATATATATATATATATATATATGAGATATGCAATATATTTTTATATAATTTAAAAAATAAAAATATATATAAATTTGAAAAGTACTATAATTTTCTCACTTCAAAATATTATATAAAACTGGGATACATTGAGTGATACTAACAGATGCCGGTAGATTTTTAATTTTAATTTCGTTTTTAATACAATTTTTTAATAATATATGTAAGTTTTACATTTTTTTTGGGTAAACAACCAAAATGATCACTTACCTTTGTATGTGTTTCTATTTCGGTTCCACAGCTTTAAGGTTACATTTTGGTACTTACTTTACTTTGTATTACAATTCAGTCACCCGAGCACACGCCGTTAACGGCAATCCCACGTGACAACAGTTAACATTGGAATAAAAATGTGACACGTTGACTGCCACTTGGGATTGCTGTTAACGGCGTGCGCTCGGGTGACTGAATTGTAATAAAAAGTAAGGTAAGGGACCAAAATATAACCTTTTAAAGCTGGGGGACCGAAATAGAAACACACATAAAGGTAAGGGACCATTTTTCTTGTTTACCCTTTGTTTTTTTTGACAAACTGACAAGGTAAGACACAACCACAATAGACAACATCAGAAGAGAGAGAGAGAGAGAGAGAGAGAGAGAGAGAGAGAGAGAGAGAGAGAGAGAGACAACTCCTAATACAACATGACGAACAAGGAACGACATACGAGAAGGACATAAGTGGCTAAGATGATGATGCACTTATGATGAGATCGAATGATAGTATAACAGCGATGAACAGGTTTATCTAAAGATATAAGACAGAGGGAATTCAAGGCATAAACTCCATTATGACGACAACCAGCTCCAATCACCGTCTCACTGTGATCCTACACACGACAAGAGGTACGATCAAAGATAACCTCACAGTTATAATTAGTGAGTTGGCTAATAGATATGAGATTCATGGATAAACGAGGAACATAAGAAATTGAGGGGACTGAGAAAGCATTGGAGGAGAGATGACCAGTAGAGGAAACAGGAAGAAGTGTGCCATCAATAGTGTAAACACGAGTGACGTGAGATGGTGAATGGGAATAGTAAAGATGAGTGGCATCATGGGTTATGTGGAGAGAAGTACCAGAGTCATGAAGCCAGAGAGGACAGAAACTACCTGAAGCAAATGAGGCAACCTGAGTGGAATGCGTATCACTAGTAGAGGGGAAAGAGTCTGCCAGATGGGACTACTAAAACTGTCGGAACATGAACAAAAGTTGTTGATTTATAGGAGACAACAGAGCAGGAGAAGGCTGGACAGAGTATGCCTGGGGAGAGTGAGGTGTTGGTAGAAGAGGTGGAGCTGGTGAAGAATTGTCAGGGGGAGTGATGCGTGGAAGTATAGAAGAAAAGTGGGTTGTAGCAAGAGTGTATTACCGCCCCTCCTCCTCCCCCCCTTTATGGTGGAAGACTGGAGGCGGGTTCCCTCAGCACAAACAAAAGATGGTCCTTAAGTATCCATTTTTTTAACCTAGTAACTGTTGATTCATTGTAGAAGTATTGTATAGATACTGTTTAGATTGGGGTTGCTAATTGTAGAGAAATAGTGCAATGCCACTATAGAGAATAGTACACATCACTGTAGATGATTTTTTTAAAAAAAAAAAGAAAAAAAGAAAAATGTCACCATCGCTGCTATTGTGTGTCTGCCACTACCATCAACCTTTCAAAAAAAAAAAAAAAGAGGATAAACTACATATTTAGTCACTAAACTATTCGCGTTTTCCTATTCTGGTCACTAAAAAAAAAAATTCAATTTGGTCACTAACGTTAGCATTTCATTCCAATCAAGCCACTCAACACAACACTATTACCCTGATGCTGAGTTGGCGCGCCACGCCACCTGACACGTGTCAGACTTTTCCTGGGCTATTGAAGTGGCATTCCACTTCAGTAATGACCCAATTGAATTTTTTTTAGTTTGGTGACCAGATTAGGAAAACGTTAGTAGTTTAGTGACTAAATATGTAGATTATTTTAGTATCCTGTGCATTTGTTCTTTAAATGAAAATGATGTAAAATTTACCAAAGAAATGGACACAGCTCTAAAAATTACTGTAAACATTACTTATAGATACTGAGCCTAATTTCTTAAACCATTCATATGAGAAATGAGGACAATTCTAAAATTTACTGCAGAAAAACATATGCTCAATTACATTCACTAGTGAAACATTGTTCAAAAAACATCTATTTGTAACATAACAAAACACCAGTAACATAACATAACATAAAGACATACACTAGTTTCTAGTTGTTGAACACAACAAAAAATACCAACCCATTTTGGCATTCTTAGCTACTACAGAAGAACTAAAAACTTAGGTGATGCTTACACAATTAGAACAACCTCGCCAATAACAGTCCTTTTTTTCATGCTTCCTATTTGATGCTATCTTCTTTTTATGTTGCTGAGCATTTCCGTCATGGCCTGATATATGCCTTTTCCCCTTGGCTGTAATTCCATTTATTGCTGAATCTCCCATATACATTGATGCCACTGGCCTTCCATGTGGTCTATGTGGTTAGCTTAGTGTATTTGCAGAAATGGTTGCATTGATACAAGATTGTTGTGTGCTAATAAGCACTTGAGAAGAAACTTACACAAAAGAAGCTTGTAGTACTCCTTCCTTATGCTCATTGCGTATTATAATTAACATTTTCATTCAAGATTAATATAGGTTAGAACATGCAAATTTATCCCTATAGCACTCACTCAAATGAAATAATAAATTGAAATCCCTTCTCACATCCTATTATAATGATGTGATTAAATACTTGTGGTCAGCTGCAAATTTGTGCAAATAATGGGAAGCCATCCATTTTGAAGTAACATTTCTGTTCTTTATATCCTTTGAATATGTGTGCTCACTATTATAAGTTTTAATCTGCAAAGTGTTGTCCGATTTATCACTTGGGTTCATTTTTGATCCCCATAACACCCAAGTACATTTTCTATACAAATGGCTTTCACCCTTAGTTTATCATTCCTCACAAACTTCAGATTGTACCTATTTCTCCTTCCATATAGCTTTATAACCTCTTTAAGTGCCTCCCTATCTGAAAATATCATTCCTTTTTCTATTTTAGGATTTTCCATGTCAGTTGCTTGGTTAAACTCTTGTCACCTCTTCATTGAGCCTAAAGTCATCAAACTCATCATCACTGAAGGATGCATACCGATTTGAAATGTAATAAACCTAAGGAATAGCAATTAATACAACACCTGATCAAATTCAATCCCCAAAACATTCAAGAAAACAAAATCACTAGACAATACCACGCATGGCAAATATACCAAAAATTAAGAAAATAAACTTGATGAATATTTTATTCTTGTCATTGTAGTCACTAAAAAGGAAAAGATATTGTACTAATTTGGTCTTCCATGCATGACGGATGAAAGATTGTAAATTTAAGATGCATATATGTCTTTTTTTCCCCTTTCATTTTTTTCTTTTCTTTCTTTTTTTTTTTTTTTTATCTAGATGGTGACTAGCTAGTTTTACAATAGAGATTAGAAGGGTTTAATTTGGTAAGGAGGGGCTTGACGATGATGCAAGTGGAACCAAGACAATAATGATGTAAGCTATGTCCCAAGAGCATCAAGCATGCAACATCAAACGTATATATTCAGATATATTCATATCTTGATGTATGTTGATTTAGGTTTTAATCAAAATGATTAATATTAATGCTTGTGTTATCATCAAATCAAACTAAACAAGTACAATATCTTGTTCATGTCTTCTTCCTTCTATGCATGTTTTTAATAATTGTTTGGCTAACTTTATTTTCTTTCTTATTATCATTAAGTATATGAAATCAAATGATAAATATATACACAATATCTGTTTTACTTAATGAAATGTGAACTCAATGAACTATATATATATATATATATATATATATATATATATATATATATATATATATATATATATATATATATATATAGTTCATTGAGTTCACATTTTTATTCCAATGTTAATAGCTGCCACGTGGGATTGCTGTTAACGGCGTCTATTCGGGTGACTAAACTGTAATAAAATGTAAACTAAGGAACCAAAACATAACTTTTTAAAGCTGGGGGATCAAAATAAAAACACACACAAAGGTAAGGGACCATTTTGGTTGTTTACCCAATTTTTTTTTAGAAAAACGAGAATAGTTTAGTGACTAAATATGTAGTTTACCCAAAAAAAATAAGGGCACACTAGCTTTTGTCTGTCATTTGGTTTTGTTTTTATGTGAATGTCTGTGCGTTGAAAAGTGTGCAATGGCTGGGGTTGTTTTTTTTTTTTTATTATCAGTCACTATTAATTAATGCATTTGCTTTTGAAGACAAACATTATAATGGGGTGGCTGCCGGGGTAACCGGTGATAGGGACACGACCAAGCAGTGGTGGCAATAGGAAACGGGGTGCGTGCCGGCGGCGAGCAGTGCATGGGCCTGCAATGATGGTTGATGCGGGTAGCAAAGGTGCTAGGGCTAGATCAGGATTTTTTTTTTTAAATCAAAGCAAGAATAAATGAGAGAGAGAAAGAGTAGGCTGGGAGTTGTAGAAGACCAGAGGTGTCAAGGGAGAGAAAGTGGTCGGGAGTTGATGGTTGGAGAAAGTAACCGGGAGAGATGACTGGAGGAAGTGGGTGAAAGAGAAACCTAGTATGATGCCATGATAGAATATAGAAAGTGGATCAAATCCTCGTTGATTAAATAAGAATACTGTGTGACCTTGGATCTACATATATGAAACAATGATAAATTTGTACATATAGATACATACATACACAAGTATACCTTTGTACATATGTATATCTAACACATCCATCAAGTGCAGTATATGTTCTTTATCAGTTTAATACATAATCCTTTTGTTCGAATATATACTTTTGTTTTACAAATATTTTGTAAAATTTGATTGCATGCACCTAAGCAAAGCAAAATCTATTCTAAATTTGTAGGCATGTCATATCATCCATTCCAATAAGTTTGTACATCTGTCTTTGTTTGTTTGAGGGGAACCAGTCATGCACTCATCATTAATTCATGCTCGATGGAGATTGATATAGTGGTTTTTCATAGCCTATTGCCACTGGGGATGTTTCACTGCCTCTCGATAAGACTGTGGCGCGGAATGAGAGTAAATAGTAGCAAAAAAGGCATGAAAATCAAGAGAGTAGGTAGAGGAGAAAGAGTGCATACTGAGCAGGAGAACAGTGAGTACGGTCTAGGTAACGACGAGAGACAGCGGAAACATCTTCAGGAGAGGGTGGGTCAGTGGAGAGAGGAGGTGAATCACCAATCCATTAATGCATCCAGAGGAAGGGGAAAGAGGAATAGAGGAAGTGTCTGTAGAGATTGTTTATATAAAAAAATTCGCATGTCCTAATTTAAATCAAATCAAAAATTTAAATCACAGATAGCCAAATCCTAATTGAATTAGGACAACATGTGGTTAAGATAAATAAATTTCATTATATTTAGATACAAGATTATCCGAGAACATATATTTCGAGGTAATCTAAAAATACCCAAATCTTAAGATCAGCTGAAAACATATCTCGAGGCAATCTAAAAAATATTCAAATCTCCGATCAGCTAAGAGCACCGATCTCGAGGCTATCCAAAACATTCAAATCTCAAGATCAGCCGAGAACACATATCTCGAGGCGATCTAAAACATATAAATCCCAAGATCAACTGAGAGCACTGATGTCGAGGTGATAGAAAATATTCAAATCTCAAGATCAACTAAAATCACATATCTCGAGGTAGTCTAAAATATATAAATCCCAAGATCAGCCGAGAGCATCGATCTCGAGGCGATCTAAAAATATTTAAATCTCTAGATCAGCTAAGAGCACCGATCTCGAAGCGATCTAAAACATATAAGTCCCAAGATCTGCTGAGAGCACATATTTTGAGGGGATCTAAATACATAAATCTCAAGATCAGCCGAGAGCACCGATCTCGAGACGATCTAAAAATATTGAAATCTCTGACCAGCTAAGAGCACTGATCTCAAGGCTGAGAGCACATATTTTGAGGCGATCTAAATACATAAATCTCAAGATCAGCCGAGAGCACCGATCTCGAGACGATCTAAAAATATTGAAATCTCTGACCAGCTAAGAGCACTGATCTCGAGGCGATCCAAAATACACAAATCTTAAGATCAGCCAAGAGCACCGATCTTGAGGTGATCTAAAAATATTCAAATCTCCGGATCAGCTAAAAGCACCAATCTCGAGGCGATCTAAAATTATTCAAAACATATAAATCTCAAGATCAGCTAAATTAGATTATATATATATATAATAAAATAAAATAAGATAATATATAAATCAATCAAATCGCATAAAGATAATAATAATAAAAAATCAATAATATGAGGAGGAGATGAGGATAGTATCCCGGCTAAAGAGGAGGCTCTTGGTCTCTTTGAGTGGAGAGGAGCAAGATGGGGGAAAGACAAAAAAGAGATGGATAAAAAAAACAAAAGAATATGAGGAGCAGACGAGGATAGTATCCCGGCTAAAGAGATAAGAAGAGGATGGAAATTAAGAAGAAGGTACCTTTCCCTATCGAACAATAAAAAAAAAAAAGACAAGAGAGAAAGTTGCTGCCGTCGCCGTCACCCTGCTGCTCGTTGCTGTGCTGCCGCCGTCGCCGTTTACTGTCGCCATTACCGCCGCTATAGTAATCCATTGCTTGTCATTGTCCCCGAAGAAGGTTGTTGTCATTAGAGAAGATCTTGAAGCTGCCTCCGGTGAGAAAGAAAGAACCTGAAGAGGATGAACTGGCGAGAAAAGAAAAGAAAATCGGTAGAAGAAGAAGAAGAAGAAGAAGAAGAAGAAGAAGAAGAAGAAAGGAGCGAACCGGCCAGAAAAAAAAAAGAAAAAAAGAAAAAGGTCACCCGCCACCGTTGCTGCTTGTCGCCTGTTAAGATTACTCGCCGCCGCTATTAACGCTAGCGAGGGTGGAATATCCCTCGCTGGCCGTCGACTCAAAGCTCTCACACCATGTCGTCACCATGCCGTTTGTGGTTATCACTGCTTATCACCATGGTAACTGTCACGGGGCAAATCCACTGATTCGGCACCGTGCGGCGACTGACTACGTCCCGCGCACCAGCCCAGCCTTCTCCTCCGTTCCGCCCAAGGAGCTGGTTAAGAAAAGCAACAAGAAGACAAAGAACACCAAGTATGGAAGAGAGAAAAATAACTCTCTTGAAGTTGTATATTTTGACAACCTTGCCTCAAGGCTACAAGCACCAACTTGCCTTTAATGGCTACCCTTTGCCCCCTTTTTATAGGCAACCGGGTTCAAGATAACCCCTCCGGATAAGGATGAGACCATGCCGCCCACCTCAGCCTCACGTCGGCTGCTCGCGTCACCGCCGTCCGTACAGGTGGCGTCATCTGGCCATGCTCGGCACCATGCCCCCGCCATGCTCCGAGCCATGCCCTGCCAACCACATGCCCTGCGCCCCTGCACAAGTCACGTCCTGTCGGTCCAGCGCATCCCCTGGCTAGCGTCAGCTTGCTAGCATCAGCCCTGCGCTCAGCGGTGAGCTCAGCGCGCCCGTCACCGGTACGCCGAGCCATGTCTCGGTTATCTCCCTTACCGATGGTGATCTGCCCAAACCAGCATCAGATCTCTCAGCAAGTGCCACATGACCAACTCAGTCATGCATAGATTCTAGGCCAATGCCTTAGAATATTTTTGGCCCTCATCTCTCAGCCGGCACTGTCGGTATGATCACACTGCACACTCGGTCATGCGCGCATGGCCCTGCCGATGCGCCCTGATCATGCCCTGAGGTAGGTTGCGCGGGAAATCACTCCGCTCATGACCGAGATGTGATAACTGACCGTACACCATGTGCCGCGCATGATCACTCCTCGATTATGCTCTCGGCCAAGCGGCCCGGTCACGCCCGTGCCAAGGGCGGACGCCGCTAAGCCCCGCTACAAACCTCCCCCACCTAAAGAGCCCGACGCCCTCGTCGGTTGAGCTTGAAGGTACGCCTGAATCAACTCCTCGAACTGCCAAAGAGTTGTGTCCTTCTCCCAGCTCGCCTCAGTCTCGGGAAGATCTTTCCATTGGACTAGAAAATAAGTCCGCCGGTTCTTCTTGCTCTGCCCTTCTACCTTCCGATCCAGAATTTTCTAGGCCGTCCGAGTAAATTCCTTTCGCACGGTCGGTAGCGCCCGCCTCGACCGATTCCTCTCCGGGTGCTGTTGATCATCATGACAGGGCTTCAAGAAGCTCACATGAAAGGTTGGGTGTAATTTCAACCTCTCGGGTAGGTCTAGCCGATAAGCTACGCTCCCTATCTTCTGTACGATCTCGAACGGTCCATCATACCGCGAGATCAGACCCTTGTGGACATCCTTCCGATGCAATTTCTTCCATACCTGCGGTGTCAACTTCAGCCACACCCGATCTCCTATCTTGAACTCCAAGGGCCTCCTCCCCTGGTGTGCATATTTCTTCATTCGCCTAGCAGCCTTTGCCAAGCTATCCCTCGCCTTCTCCATCATCTACTGTCGCTCAAGTGCGAAGTTGTGTGCGGCAGGACATCCGCTGCCCGCACTGCGCTTAGCGACCTCGGGTGGAGTGAGGGGCTGAAATCCATATGCTAGCTCAAAAGGACTCTGACCGGTTGCTGACGACTGATGCAAGTTGTAAGCAAACTGCGCCGTGTCCAGTAGGTCCAGCTAATTCTTCTGGGAAGCCGAGACATAGTGACGAAGATACTCCTCGAGTAAAGCATTTACTCGCTCCGTCTGCCCGTCGGTCTGTGGATGATTGGCGGTAGAGAACTTCAGCTCTGTCCCTAACAAGCCAAACAATACCACCCAAAACCGTCCCGTGAACCGGGCGTCTCGATCACTCACAATGTCTTGTGGCACACCGAAGTGCTTCACCACATGACACAGAAAAAGGGCTGCTGCCTTCTCAGCTGGACAAGTAGCTGGTGTCGGAATGAACACAGCATACTTGGTTAGCCGGTCAACGACCACCATCACCGCGGATATGTCGCTGACTTTAGGAAAGCCTGAGATGAAGTCCATGGAAATCGACGCCCACGGTCGATCCGGAATAGGTAGCGGTTGTAGCAGTCCCGCTTCTTTCCTCCTTTCCGGTTTGTCTTGTTGGCAAACATAACAAGACTGGACATAGGCCTCTATGTCACGCTCCATGTCTGGCCAGTAATAATGCCTGGACATAAGTGCCTTCATCCTTTCCCTACCCGGATGGCCCGACCACCGAGTATCATGATGCTCCTTCATCAACTTGAGTCGGAGCTTGCCTCCTTTAGGCACGAAGAGCTTGCCGCCTTTGGCGTGGAGCAACCCGTCCTCCACCCAATATCTGCGAACAACCCCCTCCTCGACGTCCCGTATTAGCTTCAAGTACTGGTCGTCCATCTTTGCGACCTCTCTGATCTGCACCGACAAATCAGATTCCACCTGAGTCAACGCGGCTACATACTCCACCACCTGCTTCCTGCTCGGGCTTGTGTTGCCACTCGAAGTGGTACTCCTGAAGAAACTCTTGCCATCGAGCCTGTCTCGGGGAAAGCTTCTTCTGAGTCGCAAAGTAGGTGTTGGCGACATTGTCTGTCTTGATCACAAAATGTGTTCCCAAAAGATAGACTCGCCACACCTGGAGACAGTGGATCACCGCCAACATCTCTTTCTCGTGAGCCGAATACCTCAGCTCCGCATCCTTGAGCTTCCAGCTCTCAAAGGCCACCGGATGTCCCTCCTGGACAAGCACGCCGCCTACAGCCTTGTCAGATGCGTCAGTGTGTACCTCAAAAGGTACCTCGAAGTTGGGAAGCTTCAACACCGGTTCGCTGGAGATAGCTGACTTCAACTTCTCGAAAGCTCGCTTCTGATCCTCGTCCCAGCCCCACGGCCGGTCCATCTTCAACAGATCAGTCAAGGGAGTCGTCATCTTCGAGTACCCCTTGATGAACTTCCGATAGTAGTTGGCCAACCCAAGGAATGAGCGCAACTCAGAGACTTTGCCTGGCGCCGGCCAGTCAAGGATTGCCTCCACCTTCCTCCTATCCATCCGGACTTCTCCTCACGAGATCAAGTGCCCCAGGAACTTGATGCTTCGCTGGGCGAACTCGCACTTCTCCAACTTAATATGGAGTTGGTGCTCCTGCAACCTGCAAAACACCCTCCTCAAGTGACGTATATGGTCCTCCATACACTCACTATAAACAACTACATTATCAAGATACACCACAACGAAGTCATCGATGTATTCATGAAATACCTCATTCATGAGACGACAAAATGTGGCGGGGGCATTGGTGAGTCCGAAGGGCATTACAAGGAATTCAAACGCCCCATAGCGTGTTACACATGTAGTCTTCGGCTCATCCCCTTCTGAGATGCGCACCTGCCAGTATCCAGAGCGCAAGTCCAGCTTGGTGAAGTAGGTTGCCTTGGTCAGACGATCAAACAAGTCTTGAATTAGCGGCACCGGATACTTATTCTTGATCGTCACCTTGTTCAGCGCCCTGTAATCCACACAGAGTTGCAGGGACCCATCCTGCTTCTTCTGAAAGAGCACTGGGGCTCCATAAGGGGCCTTCGAGGGTTGGATGAACCCCGCATCCAACAGCTCGGTCAGCTGACTACGCAGCTCCACCAATTCCGCAGCCGACATCCTGTACGGTGCTTTTGCTGGTGGCTTACAGCCAGGTACCAGCTCAATCTGGTGGTCGATAGCTCGCCGGGGAGGTAGACGCTTGGGTAACTCCGAGGGCATCACATCACTGAACTCCTTCAGTACCTCGGCCACTTCGTCAGGAACCTCCATATTCACATCCGGCTTGATTTCCAAGAGGGCCGCCAGGTAAGTTGGCTCTCCGCGCTTCAATCCATGCTCAACCTGCATTGCTGAAAGCAAAGGCTCCTTGCCTTTCTTCTCCCTTCGTATACCTGTCACAAAACACGGCTGATTCTCGTCCATGATCATTAGCCCGCCCAAGTGAGGGATCACCGCAGCCTTAGCCTCCACAAGAAAGTCGACTCCTAGGATGAGTTTAAAATCATCCAAGGGTACAGCCAATAGGTCGACCTTACCTTCCCACGCTCCTACGCGGATGGTAACTCCTGGAACTCGCCCGGCTACTGTCTGGGCCTCTGAGTTGATGGCCTTCACACGACTGGAGTGTGCACCGACATGAAGCTACAGCCTGGCGGCGGTGTTGTGACAGATGAAGTTGTGGGTGGCACCCGTGTCCACCATAGCATCAATCTCCCTGCCATTCAGGGTGATATGGACATACAAGAGGGACTGAGAAGTACCTTTCACAGCCCGCAGGGCTCCTAAGAGCTGTAGGGGATTGACTCTCGGAGGAGAGTCAGGGTCACTATCTCCCGAAGTGACCAAAGCAGCTAGCTTCTCCCGCTTAGGGCAATCACGAGCCCGATGCGGTCCATCACAGATAAAGCATCCTGATGTCTTGCTACTCTGGCTACTCGTCGGCTTGCCCTCTGGCCTTGGCCGATCATCCTTCACCTTCGCTCCTGAAGGCTTCCTAGAGGGAGCTTTCATTGGCTTCTTCTCGAACTTCTTCTCCTTAGGCCGAGACTTGGCCTTCTCTCCTTCGAGTGCGGCGGTGTTCCGAAAATCCACCAAGGATTCTGCCGTCGCGATGGCAGAAGCCAAATCCTTCGCTCCTTGACGTCTTACCTCCAGCTGCGCCCACTGCTGCAATCCTGTCAGAAAGTAGAAAAGCTTGTCCTCCTCGGCCATTTCAGGGATATCTAACATCAAAGATGTGAAGTCTTTGACGTAGTCCCGAACAGTGCCGGTATGCTTCAACTTCTGCAACGCCAGTCTTGCCATGAAAGCAGTGTTGCCGGGGAGAAATTGTTCGCACAACTCCTTCTTCAGGTCCGCCCATGAACAAGTTGTTGAGCGCCCCGCGCGGGCGTCCTCCACCTGCCGGGTTCTCCACCAAAGCTTCGCGTCCCCAGTCAGATACATCCCCACCAAGGGAACTTGCTTGACCTCCGGGACCTTGGCCGCCTTGAAGTATTGATCGACGTCCCACAAAAAGTTCTCTAGGGTCTTCGCACTCCTCACACCATTGAAGGGTGCTGGTTCGGGAACCTTCACACGAGGGCCTCCCTCCGGCGTGCTAGGGGTTCCGCGGCTTTCCTTGAGATGATTCAGCTCCCCCGAAAGTTCCTGCACCTTCGAGGTTAAAACTTCCGTGGCGCGGCCGAGTTCAAGAACTCGGCCGAGAAGGTCCTCATACCTCTTGGAAAGGGGCACGACCTTATCATCTTCGGCCTCAGCGCCCACCATGTCGTCAAGCCGACCAACGGCTAGCTGAATCCTCGCCATCTGCTCCTCAAGGCGATCGAGCCGCACCTTGGTTCCTTCCGCTATCTTGATCTTTTCTTAACCTCGGAGCTCTGATACCAAGTGTCACAGGGCAAATCCACTTATTCGGCACCGTGCGGCGACTGACTACGTCCCGCGCACCAGCTCAGCCTTCTCCTCCGTTCCGCCCAAGGACCTGGTCAAGAAAAGCAACAAGAAGACAAAGAACACCAAGTATGGAAGAGAGAAAAATAACTCTCTTGAAGTTGTATATTTTGACAACCTTGCCTCAAGGCTACAAGCACCAACTTGCCTTTAATGGCTACCCTTTGCCCCCTTTTTATAGGCAACCGGGTTCAAGATAACCCCTCCGGATAAGGATGAGACCATGCCGCCCACCTCAGCCTCACGTCGGCTGCTCGCGTCACCGCCGTCCGTACAGGTGGCGTCATCTGGCCATGCTCGGCACCATGCCCCCGCCATGCTCCGAGCCATGCCCTGCCAACCACATGCCCTGCGCCCCTGCACAAGTCACGTCCTGTCGGTCCAGCGCATCCCCTGGCTAGCGTCAGCTTGCTAGCATCAGCCCTGCGCTCAGCGGTGAGCTCAGCGCGCCCGTCACCGGTACGCCGAGCCATGTCTCGGTTATCTCCCTTACCGATAGTGATCTGCCCAAACCAGCATCAGATCTCTCAGCAAGTGCCACATGACCAACTCAGTCATGCATAGATTCTAGGCCAATGCCTTAGAATATTTTTGGCCCTCATCTCTCGACCGGCACTGTCGGTATGATCACACTGCACACTCGGTCATGCGCGCATGGCCCTGCCGATGCGCCCTGATCATGCCCTGAGGTAGGTTGCGCGGGAAATCACCCCGCTCATGACCGAGATGTGATAACCGACCGTACACCATGTGCCGCGCATGATCACTCCTCGATCATGCTCTCGGCCAAGCGGCCCAGTCACGCCCGTGCCAAGGGCGGACGCCGCTAAGCCCCGCTACAGTAACCATAACTACGCCACCATCACCAACATGAATGAGGGTAGAATACCCCTCATTCGCCTCCTTTTTGTTGCTGCTTTGCCTTTAGAGAATGCTTGCCACCATTGTTGTTGTTGTCGTCGTCGCTGCTGACGTTGCCGATACCGTCGTTGCTGCACGTTGCCAATGCTAGCGATGGTGGAATATCCCTCGCTTGCTTCCCAACTCAAGTAAGGCGGAGGAGATTGTTTGACTGTTCAAGAGAGTGAAAGAGAATCATAGCTATTGGTTCGCCGGAACACTGATGATGGTGAATGGTCCTGTGCCTCCACTGTGATCGAAATCCTCTATACCAAAGACCACGCTAAAAAGCTAAGCCATGTCGAGCGGGAAACAAATCTCACTTCTTACAAAAGGCCTGGAGTTTGCTCTGCCAAATAATGTAACTCAACTTGGGCTGTGATTGCATTATAGAGCGTAAGTTGTGGCTGCAAAGACTGGTGGTGCTTTAGGTGGCATGATCAAGCAACTATCCCTTGATACTCTTGAGATTATGCCTGCAACAGAATGGATCTCACGCAATGCTTCAGAAATTATTAGCGCTATTGTTAGAATGGTTCGCTAATGAATACAAGCATTTTGGTTGCACTTTTGAGTTTGTCACAAGAAAATCACATAAAGCTTTCATAGTTCTGCAGGGGTTTTGGTGGCATTGGGGGTATCCTTTGCTATCAACTTGATATAATATCTTTGAATGAGCCATCTGATGATGAAGGTGCATACGAAGATTCTGATTAGCGATCAAGAAATCAGTTCTCGGGGTTGATCTAAGTGCAGTAGCTTGGTCTAACGAAACCATTTCACTACCCAGTAGAGCTCCCATTTAAGCCAGTTAGTTATTCTGAATGCTAATAAATACAAATGCTTGCAGGAGAGAGAGCTTATTGTGAGTTTAATCCATACGAGATTTTTTGATTTATGGAGTTTTACATTCTGTTTATGAGGGGCTATGAAGGGAAGCCAGCTGGAGGATGTTCTCTCAATGCTAGTGACAGGCCTGTCACTATTTGGGTGCAAAAGTGAAGCTGCCTATACTGGGCAAGATATGTTTTTAAATACTGAATCTTTGATCATATGCTAGTTGTTTTCTTTGTACTGTTTTCTGAGCTAGTTATCAATTCCTAGAATAGTAGTTGGTTTTGTATCTATGTAATATAAACTTGTAGCTTTCCCATTTTGGAAGTAGAGAGAGGGGAAGTGTTAGTGAAAAGTAATCTTCTTGTTGAGTTTTCTGCTTGTGAGGTTGCTAATTCTTGCAGAGAGGGCTGCTGTGATTTAGGTGGTCACAGCTGTTGCTGTGAACAAAGCCAAACTCAAACTTACATTTGGTATCAGAGCTCTAATCAGGTGCATGCCTAAGTATCTCCAGCCTGAAGACATGGCGATTACCACACAGCAGGTAGCAAAGGATAGAATGGTACCGCTGCATTATCCTATGCTCACACCCACAAATTACACCACTTGGGCGATCAAGATGGAGGCTAATATGGACGCTCAGAGAGTGTGGGAGGCAATTGAGCCGGCTGCCGAAGTGGCAGTGGATGTAAGAAAAGACAAGATGGCTTGTGCTTGCATTTTCCAAGCGGTGCCGGAGGATATCTTGTTGCAGATAGCCAAGAAGAAAACTGCAAAGGAGAAGTGGGAAAGCATTAAAACCTGGTGAGTTCTCACCGTTAGAAAAAAAATGAATGAAACATAGTGGAGCAGACGTGTGAGTTCTCACCGTTAGACAACGAGAAGAAACCCGCCGCCAAGAAAGCTCCTGCTGAAAAGATGCATAAGGCCAAGAAATGTCTCCCGTCCAAGGATGCCGCCTCTAAAAAAAAAAAAAGAAAACGACGGTGAAGAAGAAGTATAAAACTTACAAGAATTACATCTTCAAGGTTCTCAAGCATGCTCACCTTGATATCGGGATCTCAAACAAAGGCATAGACATCATGAACCCCTTCATCAATGATATCTTCGAGAAGCCGCTTAGGAGGCACCCGTACATAGATGAGGATGGGAAGCTGCTGATGGGTCCTGATATGTTTTCTGAACGAGAACCACTGCTGGAGCTAAATTCCGATGTTAACGACGACAGTGACAAATGAGGTGAAAGATCCACCGTTATCAAAGAGGAGAACAACTCCTGATCTAAAGGAGGGGAAAGGGAGCAGTTTAAGTAAGGAAAAGAGAAGGCTTCGTCGTCATCTCGGGGGTTCGGATGGTTTAAATTCCAAAGATTTCAAATCTGGATCGAAGGACTATGGAGTTAACTTGGAGAGGAAGGAGATGTGGGACGCGGTAGCTGGTGGAGATTCTGAGAATGTTCAAGAAGGTATAAGAATAATTGATGTCTTCATTGATGACACTGTCTTAGATCCCGCTGACCGCCATGACGGTGATAATAAAGGTTCCACTGAAGATGCCTTTCTGATGGAAGAAAGAAAGGAAGATGAAGAAATTAAGAAGCTCTTCAAGGGAGTAAAGAAAAGAAATGAGAAATTTCCTACTGAACTTGCACTAGTTATTGAAGGTTTCATTATTGAAATTGAAGTTGCTATTGATGGAGAAATTGTCTGTATTGGTGAATTTGATAAAATGAGATCTGAAGAAGGAGTTGTCATTCATGAAACCTTTCATTGTCAAAGCAGGAATAACAATAGTTCTCAACTCAAGAACATCAGTTCTTGCTGTTACTAACCCTCTGTCTGAATGATATGATGGCTACATAGGGTATCATTAATTTGCATACTTCGATCCTTTCTAGATTTGATCTCATTTTCATTAGTGAAAGATATTAGAATAGCTAACCACATTATCAATTTTCATGCTATTGGTGCCAGTGGAGTCATTAACGAAGTAATGATATTTGCATTAGGATATGGTAATGCTATTGTTGTCAAGATCATTGATCTTAAGCCTATCAGCAGCAGCATCACTTGTGTAGATCAAGACTGTGAGCCCATCACTAATTGACGATCTGAAGTCTGTAGAGGAAATATAAATATATGCATTTAATGGTCAGTTGATGGATGCTGATGAAGCTACGAAGCATGATTTTGCCATTGACTCTATGATCCGAACAAGGAAAACATGAAAACTTCATAAAGGTTTGCCACATATTTTGGGAATCAGTTATAGAGATTCAGTAAGCAGTATTTGCCCTCCACAAATTGGAATGGCTGATGGTCTTTCTCAAGTGAGTGAATCATTATATGACTAAGATCTAGCAACAAAACATCTTTCAAATACTAGTCTTGCAAATAATGGAGGCCCGATGCCCCACTCCTGGCCAAAGCAAGAATGGGATCAGAATAATGGCAAAATGCTCAAAGACAAAGATCTGTGGTTAGCTTGGGAAAGAAAATCTAACATCTATAGAATCCATTATCAGGAGTGCAATCGAAGCCAATCAACAATTACATTCAAGATTATCATCTGCAGTCTTAACTACTCTCGAAGATGTTGATGTTGCAAACAAAGCCATCTTCTCCTCCATCAAATGTTCTCTGAAACTCGATCATGATGCATATGGCAATGTTGATTTCATAATTGCCCCTGCTTGCGAGTAGTTTAGGGAATTGAAAGTTGGCCACAATCACAAGATCATGGAGCTTCCTGAAAATGCAGGGAAATGTTTGGTTGATGAATACATGGTGGATGAACTAGCTTGTTCAACCCCAAAGAAAAGAGCAATTAATCTGCCCAGCATGACAAAAGTCTCATGTAGTATTTTCCAATTATTTTGTGAAAATTACCACTCCATGCGTGGTTGTGTGAAATGTAAACCATATATTTATAAAAAAAAATCAATCAAAAGAATGGGTCCCACGATGGTATTGAGTAAGTATTAAGGAGAATATGAAATGCATTATGCATGTATGTGTACTCACGGGCATTAGCTAAAAAGAGAATTTTCAAAATGGCGGCCCCATCATGCACATGGTGATATATATATAAACATCCCAATATATATATATATATATATATATATATATATATATATATGTATATTTATATTCCTCCCAAAACAATGGCAAGGATATTCAATATATATATATCTATTCATCCCGAAACAATGACAAAGATGTTCATCTCTAGGCAGTGGTAGGCTTTGATAATATATAAATTTCAAGTGGTAATGAGACACATACCTCAAGACGGCAACAAGGTATGCGACATGGTGACGAGGCACATGCAGCGGCTTTGTTCAAATATATACATATATTATGTGACAATATATATATATATATGTCTTCAAAGCCAAAATAGCCAAGATTCAAAGATATGAAAGAATCAAGATTTGGAGGTTCATACAAATCGACAATTGAACTCAGCAGTCTCAAGGCATCAAAAGTCAAAGACCCAAAGAGTTTCACAAATCAAGACTTGAACGTAGCTTCACAAGCATAAAAGTCGGAGCTTATGGAAAGTCAAAATCAAGTTTATGAGTCATCAACATGGAGAATTCATAACTTGAAATTCAAATCAAATCCAAAAATGCAAAATGTCCAAGACACAAGTTTACAAGTCAAGATGATTTCAAATTTCTTGTATTTTCAATGAAATCCATTAATTCATATTTATTGAAATGAATGAAAGTGATTGTCACAACTTGTTTCCTTGTTCACACTTATTTCTTAATCGGAGATTCCTGTGATAATGTCCAGGGTAATTAACATTAGGGGCTTGCCTCTGATGGAAATCATGAACCCATAATCTCTTGAAGTTATATAAAAAATATATTTGTGATCCATCATTTTTAACCGGTCTAACTCTAATCAAAGACCGGCTGAGAAAAAAAGAGCCCACAAATTCTGGTTGCGAACAACCTCAAAATTAGGACGAGGACGCATTAGAAATTGAAGGTGCGATGTGTTTGACAAGACTGAGTGCGAGTTTTGCAACAGTTGCATGTTAAGCAAGTAGACTTCTCCAAAAAATCAATCTGATGCCACAGGGACCGCAGCTCACTAACATACTCTCGGATGGAACGCTCATGTTGCTATATGTGAGTGAGGTCCAGCAAAATGACATACTGACGAGCAGAGTTGGAATGCTCAAACATACAACCCAGTTGCTCCCGCATTGCATGAGTAGTAGGAAGATGTCCAATTTCCATACGAACATCAATCTCACAAAAATGACAAATAAGGGTCATGGTACGGTGGTTAGCAAGTGTCCATAATGCATCGGACGTGGAAGGTTGGGGAGAAGTGTCGTCGACATGGCCAAGCAAATCCATCCCAAGTAAAATAATGCGAAAGGTAGGAAACCATTCTTTGTAATTAGATCCATTTAATTTGACATCGATTGGAGCCAAGAAATGTGGAGAAGAAGATGGTGCCATTTTTCTTTATATATATATTGTAAACTGGGAATAAAAAATAAATAGAAAAAGACAAGATTTTGGGACTTGCAATGCTGGTAATTTGTGCGTGGAATAACGTGTCTATCCTTTGGTCGGGGAAGCAATTGCAATTGTCGGCTGGTGTCGTTGACAAGAGGAGCTCATTGGCGAGAAAAGACGGAGAGAAGCTCATTGGCGGATTGACGGAGAGCATGCGTAGAGGGTGCAGGTTGTCAGAGAATTAGAAAACAATAAAAATAACGCTTGTTGGAAATTGCAAGACGAGCACAGAGGTGGTGGGGCGAACACAGAGGGTGTAAGGCTTGGACAGAGATTTGTGGAGAGCTAACAAAGCTCATCAGAGAGCTACCAAATCACGCCGGAGGACGTGCAGAAGTCCATATTTAACAAGCACATAGTGACGTCATAAACCGGACTAAACAAGATTCAGGCGAGATCGGCCAACATCTGATACCATGGTAGATATAAAATTGAGAGAAGAGACTGAATGATCTCATTAGAGCAAACTAGCCCATATAAATACAAGAATAGTATACACATGAGTATATATATACCTATAAATACCATATATATGTACAGGTTTTATTAGTACTCTAACAGGTATGATCCCTGGATTTTCAATATTTCTTGTCTTAAATTTAAATTAACATGGATCTTGTTTTGGATAATTTACATGTTAATGATTTATGTGGATTCTGTTTCTATCAACTATGTGAACTTAAATTTTCTTCTTGATAATTTCTTTGAAAAAGATAATAGCAGGAAAATGGCTCTGGATGGTTCTGAGAATAACCTATGGGTTTGGTCTTCCTGTAGTTTTACAACTGGAATTGTACTCGATAATTGTTTTTGAATTAGGAAAGCTTGATTCTGTTGGGTTTTAGCCCATTTGGGCTAGAAGAGAAATAAAGTTGGGCTTTGGCCCAATATAAAAATGAAAAAGAAAAAAAATGAAGCTATGTAAATTGGTGGAAAGGGCAAGGGCAAAGTTGGTTTTTTACATGAAACCAAACTTTGATGAATTCTCTCATTCATTGGAGAGAGAGAGAGTGAAAGAGGGTGAAAGATTGAGAGAGAGAGAAAAGAAGCCAAGAAAAAGAGGAAGAGAATGGAGGTTAGGACTTGAGCAAGCAAGGTTGATCGGATGGCAAATCGATGCCGGATCTTGCCTAAATCTTGGGTAGAGAATCCTTGCGGGTGGCTCTCCTAACCTATCGGGTTTTAATATTCCCTTAATATCTTCTTGATATCTTATTGTGTAGATACATCATAGTGATGATGTATGTGATGTTGAGAGTGAGCTCTTAACTTGTTATACTCTCATTGTTGTAATCCTTTAGTTAGATAGAGAGAACACCCTTTTGTATCTCCATTAATTGACATAGTGGAAGCTTTGTAAGAAGCTCTAAGGAGTCCGGTGGTTTTTCCCTCGATTCGAAGGGTTTTTCACGCTAAAATTGTTGTCTTGCTTTGTTATGTGTTTGATCATCTCATTTTAACAAAAATTAAGGGGTTTTTGTGGTGTTTCAACTTTGTTTTGAAGCTTGGAAGTGTTGTAAAAGGCTTAGGAAGACATTTGAATCCCCAAGGAAGCTTTTCAAACTTGGCTGTGAGGCATATGGGCAGCATGCGAGCCGCATAGGGTCGCCAGTGAAGTGTGCAGGTAGTTCATGGCCGTATGAAACCCGCATTGCAGCATCGATTTGCTACAGTGCCTCCGAACAATGTTTTGCTACAGTGTTTTTTATATTGTTTCATGATTCAAACTGTTGCATAGCTAGGAAAACACTAACAACCCCAACAGATTCAAACTGACAAATAGAGGGGATAGCTAGCAAGTGTTCATGAAATTACTTACAACTCCAAGAGTAAAGGCTTTTCGATATTGTTTCATGATTGTACCCCTACTTTTGTATATCTCCATAAATTGAATATTAGACGTCATATAAATTGTTGCTTTTGTGGCTTGACTTGGGAGAATGATGAACATGTCCTGTGGTGGTGCCTAAGAGTAAAATTTGCTGGAATTTGATAGCTAATTATGCTGGTGCTAGTCTGGATAATATTGAGATGTTCTCTTCTGGAGAGCGGCTCTTAGATAATTGGCATACTTGGTTGGGGGGTCAGTGCTTCAAAGCCATGCTAGCTACTTGTGCTTAGGCCTTGTGGATGCAAATTGGTTTTCAGCAAAGTTCAACTCAATTTTCAACTTATTGCCCAACGAATGCTTCAGACAGTCTCAAACTTTTCTACGGAATATCAAGGAAAACTCCTCATTCTCCTTGTTTCATTTCTTTTGCAGTGATGTCTCTTAAATGAGGGCTTAAATCAAAATGGAGCTGGTTTTGTTCTAGTTAATAATTCTAATATAATTATTCTTGTAGGAGTTCTTGCTATGGCCTCAAATTCAAGTGTACAAGCTAAAATGAAGGCCTTAGAAGCTGCGCCGAAGCTTTGTAGTGAATGGTGTCTTGTGCAAATTGTATCCTCTCCGATTGCCTTAGCTTGTGTAGCGGATTAAGTAAACCTCGCTACGAAATCAATGCTTAATCCCAGATCAATGGCACAATACGACTCAAAACAGTCAGGACAACAATGTAATAGTTTCTCAACAAGAACAATCAAGATATTCTTCCATTCTTCTTCTAAAACAATGGATCTGGAATAGTTTTACAGATCCAATCAAGCAAAAGAAGCATCATAGGTTTCATTCAATCAACAATGTTCAGATCTATCACAGATCAAGTAATCCACTCACAATTGACTATCAACTATGAAATTCATCACAGAAAACTATATACTCACTGATCTACACTCGACACAGTGATTAGTAGTACCATATAGTAGAATGGGAATCAGTTCCCTACGACGCCGACGCCGGAGATGACCACCGGAGCTCAGCCGTCGTCCAGCTACTCTCAAGCTCTCCTCCCCCTTTTCTCCCTGCTTCTTCTCTCTTTATATATGCCTCTCCACTAACCTGCTCCACTAACCGCCTTTGCCTTCAACCAATCAACTCTTATTCTTTATAACTAACCCTCTGTCCTTCGCCCAATCCTCATTGTCTTAATTGCCACCTAAGCAGGAGTATGATAATCCGCGAGTTTACAGCTCTTCCACTTTCTCCTTTTGCTTCTCCACTTTGCTTTCACTGGTTCGTCCACATCATCATTCCGCGTCCTCCCCAACACGTGATCTCGCCCCAACGACTTTAACGGTTCCTCAGCTTCACTTTCAGCTTCAATCCCAACATCATTCACAACATTACTCCCCCCATTAACTCCAATCTTGTCCTCAAGATTAATTTCTGGAAAAAAACTCTTGATTTTATCCCTATCTTCCCATGAACAATCAGTCTCATCATTCTCCCTCCATTGAATTAAGACCTAATGAACAAACTTGCCTTTCTTCAAAATTGTTCGCTGTTGTAACACCTTACCAGGCAAATCTTTGCTTTCACTCAATGATTGTAGTGGAATAGGGATGTAGTTTGCTAAATTCCCTGGGTCTCCTTCACACTTCTTCAATAAGGACACATGAAACACAGGATGTATCTTTGCTTCTACTGGTAGTGCTAATTGATAAGCCACGGCCCCAATCTTTTTAACAATTTGAAAAGGCCCAAAGTATCTCAATCCCAATTTTTGATGCTTCCTCAAAACCAACGAATGCTGTCTGTAAGGTTGTAATTTAACAAAAACCCATTGTCCCTCCTCAAAAGATATATCTTGCCTTTTTTTATCTGCCAATGCCTTCATTCTAGCTTGAGCTTTAATTAAATTCTTCTTTAACTGTTGCAAAACCTTGTCACGTTGCTGCAAAAGAACAACAACATCTGGAGGATCTTTGTCAGCAGAATTATAATGAATCAATGCTGGAGGTTCCCTCCCATACACAATCCAAAAAGGAGAAAATCCAGCACTAGTTTGAAATGATGTATTGTACCAGAATTGAGCCCATGGAAGCAGTTCAAGCCATTTCTGTGGATATTCAGAAACAAAACACCGCAAATACATCTCTAGACATTTGTTCAGAGCCTCAGATTATCCATCTGATTGTGGGTGATAAGCTGTAGACATAGACAATGTTGTCCCCATAGCATGGAAAAGAGCTGTCCAGAATTTGCTGAGAAATACTTTGTCTCTGTCAGTAACTATGGATTTTGGAACCCTATGTAGTTTTACAATATTAGAAACAAAAGCAGTAGCCACTGAATTGCTGGAAAAACCTGTCTTCAAAGGAATAAAATGTCCAAATTTGGATAGTCTATCCACCACCACCATTATTACAGTGAAACCCTTTGAATTTGGTAATCCCACAATGAAATCCATAGCTATATCTTCCCAAATTCTCTGCGGAATTGGAAGAGGCTGTAGTAATCCTTTCGGATGAGTGTGATCACTCTTTTCCCTCTGACAAATTATGCAATTCCTCACAAATTCCTGTACATCCTTTCTCAGACCCTTCTAGTGAAATTGTAATGCCATTCTAGCAAAAGTCCTAAAAGAACCTGCATGACCCCCTAGTCTTGTAGAATGAAATTCCTGCAACAATTGATGCTTCAAATCCTTATTGTCAGGTATTACAATCTTTCCATCAAACCATAGCAATCCCTGCCTGATAAAATATTTTGATTCTGAATTGTTGCCCTGTTGAATTCCCTTAACCACATTAGCACAAAATGTGTCCTGCTGCTGCAATTCCTGAATCTGTGTAATTACTGAATACTCCATAGTAGATAAAGCCATTACATGACTCCTCGATAGAGCATCAGCAGGAATATTTTCTCTTCCAAGCTTATATTCAATAGAGAAATCATACCCCAACAATTTGGGTAGCCACTTCTGCTGTTCTGGGGTTTGGATTGTTTGTTGGCACATATGCTTCAAAGCCTCTTGATCGGTTCTTATAATAAATCTGTGACCAAGTAAGTAATGCCTGAATTTACTTACAGCTTCTGTCACAGCAAACATCTCCCTCACATAAGCCGATTGCTTCCTCATTGCTGAAGACAATTTTTTGGAGAAGTATGCTATAGGATGTTTCTCTTGGCTTAGCACTGCCCCTGTACCACACCCAGATGCATCAGTTTCCAGAATAAAAATCTTGGAAAAATCTGGCAATTTGAGTACCGGTGCTGACACAATTCTAGCTTTCAACTGTTCAAATGATTCCTGAGCTGCTGGAGACCACTGAAAACTATCTTTCTTTAATAAATCAGTAAGAGCCTGTGCTGTTTTAGCATAATTCTGAATGAACCTTCGATAATACCCACTTAATCCTAAAAATCCTCGCAATTGTTTCACATTTTTAGGAGTGGGCCAATTGTTAATGGCTGTCACCTTTGATGATTCCATCTTGACCCCTTCTGCCGAGACAACATGTCCAAGATACTCAATCTCTGTCAACCCAAAATTGCATTTGGATATCTTGGCATATAACTGATTATCTAGTAAAACTATGAGTACTGTCTCCAAATGCTTCAAATGACTCTCCCAGTCTTTACTGTAAATCAAAATATCATCAAAGAATATCAATACATATTTCCTCATTGCAAATTGAAAAATTCCATTCATTAAAGACTGGAATGTTGCTGGAGCATTAGATAACCCAAAAGGCATTACCACCCATTGAAAATGGCCATGATGGGTTCTAAATGCCGTTTTAAATTTATCATCCTTGTGCAGCAACACCTGATGATACCCAGATCTTAAATCCAGTTTAGAAAAAAATTTAGCTACATTCAATTCATCCAACAGTTCATCTACAGCTGGAATTGGATAGGCATCTTTCACTGTTATAGCATTCAATGCTCTATAATCAGTGCAGAATCTCCATGTTCCATCTTTCTTTTTAACTAAAATCACAGGAGAAGAGAAAGGACTATTGCTTGGCTCTATCAAACCTTCATTCAGCATCTGCTCAACCATTTTTTCAATCTCAGACTTCTGACTATGGGGGTATCTATAAGGTTTAACCTTAACTGGTCCAGAATTGGGTTGTAATATGATCTTATGATCACACAACCTGTATGGAGGAAGACCCTTAGGTATTTCAAAAACCTTTTGATACCGGCACAAAATTTCCTTGAGATCATCAGATAATTCAGTAACCTGCTGAGAATCTTCCACAGAATTTCTTTCTCCATCAGTTACCTCAGTAACCAATCTTAACTGCCCAATATTTTCTTCAGTTTTATCAACTGTCATCTGATAACATTCTGCTATTGCTCTCACAGAATTTAGTCTGAGTAATTGATGAACTGTAGCAACTTGAGGACCACATTCTCTCTCTCCTTTCATTGTAACAAACTTGTCATTGAGAAAGAATTGCAAAGTCAATGATCTATAATCCATGATATGAGCACCAATGGTTGCCAGCCAAGCTGCTCCCATGATCACCTCAGCCCCCACTATAGGCAAGAGATAAACAAGAAATGTTAGATCATTTCCTTGAACTTTAATCTGAAATTGATCAATCTTGCCCTCCACTTCCAGTGAATTTCCATTTCCCACTAGAACTCGGAAGGGGCTGGTTGGTTGCACTTCTAGTTTCAGAAATTCAGCCACTCTAGGTTGTATAAAATTGTCGTCACTGCCGCCATCAAGCAGAATTCTGACAGTGTGCCCTTTAATTTGGCCTGTAAACCTCATTGTACCCGAAACACTTGCACTATTCATTGTATTAAGAGAAGATTTCGGGCTGTTTTCCTCTTCCTTGTCAACCGAATTTTGTTCTAGCTCCACCAAAAATTCACTGGTATCTTCTCCGTTATTATCAGTTACATCCTCATCCCATTGTAATAACAACAACCTTTTATTTGCACATTTATGAGTGGGAGAGTATTTCTCATCACAATTGAAACATAAGCCTTTTGCTCTTCTAAGCTGCATTTCATTAAAACTAATTCTTTTTTAAGGATTGTATGGAACGATCTGCTGTGAATTTTGAGAAACTGATGGTGCCGGCAATGCTTTGATTCCAGAATTTGCCAATTTCACATGATTAATGTCTGGCAAATAATTCACCTTCTTAACCACAGCTCTAGAAGTAGGAACATATTTTTCCTCAAACACCCTCGCTAACTTAGCTGCCTTAGACAAGGATTTCGGTTCCCATAGGATAACTTCCCTTTGGATCTCTTTTTTTAACCCACTTATGAAACAAGCTAGCAATTTATCTGGAGCTATGCCATCAACTCTATTTGCCAATTCAGTAAAAGTTGTGTAGTAATTCTCCACTGTGTCCTCTTGCATTAACTTGAACAATGTGTATTCAGGACTCTCCACTAAAGTTGGACCATATCTATCTTCTAATGCTTCCACCAGAGCTGCCCAAGTGTTTACTTTTCCCTCCTTCTCCATCATTTGGAACCAAGGTACAACCGAACCATCAAAATGAATGGATGAAATCTCCAGCCTACTAGCATCATTCACCCCATAAAACTTGAAGAACCTCTCTGCTTGAAATATCCACTGCAGCACATTGTCACCCTCAAACCTTGGTAAATCTATTCTTACAGACTTTGGAAAATTAAGTTCTGGCCTTCCATATTTTTCCCCCACCTGATTTTCTGCCCGTTCTGTAGAATTAACTTCCTCCGCTACCACTGTCGTAACTTTCAATTTGGTCTCCATTAATGAAGTAAGATTAATCATAGATTGTTCAAGCATCTTCATCCTCTCGTCACTGTTTTCAATCGCTGCCATGATTTGATCTTCTCTTTGTATTCTTTTCTCCATTACAATCATCATCGTATCTACCTTGGATGTTAACTCCTTCATTCTCGTATTCTCAGCCATTCTTATTTCAAAATCCCAAATCTCCAACAGCAATGTAATCAATGAAAGCACCAAAATGTAGCGGATTAAGTAAACCTCGCTACGAAATCAATGCTTAATCCCAGATCAATGGCACAATACGACTCAAAACAGTCAGGACAACAATGTAATAGTTTCTCAACAAGAACAATCAAGATATTCTTCCATTCTTCTTCTAAAACAATGGATCTGGAATAGTTTTACAGATCCAATCAAGCAAAAGAAGCATCATAGGTTTCATTCAATCAACAATGTTCAGATCTATCACAGATCAAGTAATCCACTCACAATTGACTATCAACTATGAAATTCATCACAGAAAACTATATACTCACTGATCTACACTCGACACAGTGATTAGTAGTACCATATAGTAGAATGGGAATCAGTTCCCTACGACGCCGACGCCGGAGATGACCACCGGAGCTCAGCCGTCGTCCAGCTACTCTCAAGCTCTCCTCCCCCTTTTCTCCCTGCTTCTTCTCTCTTTATATATGCCTCTCCACTAACCTGCTCCACTAACCGCCTTTGCCTTCAACCAATCAACTCTTATTCTTTATAACTAACCCTCTGTCCTTCGCCCAATCCTCATTGTCTTAATTGCCACCTAAGCAGGAGTATGATAATCCGCGAGTTTACAGCTCTTCCACTTTCTCCTTTTGCTTCTCCACTTTGCTTTCACTGGTTCGTCCACGTCATCATTCCGCGTCATCCCCAACACGTGATCTCGCCCCAACGACTTTAACGGTTCCTCAGCTTCACTTTCAGCTTCAATCCCAACATCATTCACAACAGCTTGATGGAACTTTTCCATATGGAAGACATAAGGGTTTCTTGAAGATGTAGGGATGAGATAAATTCAATCAAACAGCTCCTCAAGAGACGTCCGAATGTGGTGCCGGAACCCATTCATAAAGATCAGAATGTGTTGGTTGACACTTGCTAAATTTGGAAGTACAAGAGGTTTCTTACTGATTAATAGATGCTGCTGGTGCTTGTGGTTTGTCCTTTTAGCAGAATATATTTCTTTTAGGTTTATTAATTAAGAGATAAATAAATATGGAGGTGTATCAATTATAATAATTTATCGATAATCTAATGACTTATTAACTAAATTAAATACCACATGGGGTCACCATGGATATGTCTAGAAGATTTGCATGAATCATATTAAGCTTATAAATTTTTTTACCATGTAACCGTCGAGAGGAAGAATATAACTTGCTTTACAAAAAAAAATCACATGAACTCATTTACATAATATCATAAATGATATCTAAATTCTAAAACAATAGATAAACAATACTACTTCATGGCTACAACCATAATTTCAACCCTGCATTTGCCCACACCATGCACCAATCCACTAGATAGCACAGTTGTCATTAAACAGAATTTATTTTATTTTATTTGTAATCTATCTTGCACTATGCAGCTGTTCCAGCTCTTTAAAAAATAATAATAATAATAATAAAATAACATAATGTCCTAAATAAACCTTTTCTTTGCGGGAGCTAGAGAGAAAAACCTTCCCATGTATTGTATGTTTTATTTAAATGAAAATATAATGTGGGCCCTACAGCCTGGGAGCTTTGTGGGGATGGCCGGAGCAGCCCAATGTCATGCCAAGAAGGCTGTTAAAGCATGCGAACCAAAGGAATCAGCATTTCGCCCGGGGTGCGTAAGTTGATAAGCAGCCATTGTAATTTGGAATAAGGTGGTGACAAGACCTTTTTCAAGCAAGATGGGCCCTCTTGCTGATGAATATATATAGCACACCTGACATCACGCTAATTTGCTTGCTTGTTTGCAGACTGAATCAACTGGTCCTCCGCAATCCGCATGGCCTCCGGTTCTTGCTCCAACACCCGCCACACCTTGACCGACTTGTCGAGGCTGCCGCTGTACACGATCCAACGCCCAGCTGCCGCATCCTCCTCCTCGAAGGAGAGGCACTTCACTGGCCCCGTGTGGCCTGTTAGAACAGAGAGGCAAATATGGTTTCGGCCCTCTCTCCGCCACACGGCTATGGTCTTGTCAGCGGATCCGCTCAGCATGAGGTTCCCGAGCGCCGCCACGCATAGCACTGCCTGGTTGTGGCCCCTCAGCGCTCCTCCATGCGATAACTGCCGTTCCCACTCCCAAAAGTTCACTAGTCCGTCGGAAGACCCGCAATATAGTACGGGTGCTGTGGAGCTCACTGCCAACGCGGTCACCGCGCAATCATGTTTCAGCAACGTTTGATCGTGTGTGTGCTTCGTCCCCTTCCCCTGAAGTTCCCGCCGCCATGCTTTGACAGTGCCGTCCGCTGAGCCTGAGAAGATGAGTCCCGCGAAGCCGGAAACAATAGAATTGATGGCATCATCGTGGGCCGCGACAGACTCGAGGCAGCGGGAGTCGGAAATGCGCCAGACCTTGAAGGTCTTGTCCCAGGAGCCGGAGTAGAGGAGACCCTGTTCTTCGTTTAGGCTGAGGCAGGAGACGGCGTCGTAGTGCTTGAGCCAGGGGGCCGTTCGGCGCCGACGTACCTCCACATAGTTAGACGGGTTAATGGAGCCCTTGAGGTAGTCCCAGAGTCTGGGCAGAGTACCCGCTCGCTTGTGTATCGAAGGGTTCTTTGGAGACATCTTCCACACCCTTATCTTTCCATCCTGATGTCCGGTGAATATGCGGTCACTCGCGATGACAATGGCCTTCACCAGTCCACTGCTGGACTTGAACCCACAGAATTCCTTCTGATTCTTCCAGACCCGGATATTCTTGCTGTCTGAGCCTGTATACAGGAGACCAGAGGTTACGGCGAGGGAATAGATATGCCCCTCCTCACGGACCAAGGAACCAAGAAGGCTCGTGCCACGAGGAAGCAATTCTCCTCCGCCAGCACAGCCACGTATAGTTCCGTGGGCATCGCCGTCACCGTCCTCACCATCGATGTAGGATGGCATTTGATGCCAAGGAGACATGTTATAAGGTGAACACTCGGGACTGCGGGCGGTGCTGCTGTGGTCCGAAGTGCTCTGCCTGGTGATCAACAAGTCGTCGTCGTCATCCCCCGTGGGATGGCTGAATGGCTTGGTCTCTGGCTTGCCCGCCATCTCCACCGTCCCCTCTCATGGAAGACGTAGGATGGTGGAGAAGGGGAACATCACTCGCTGTAAAGACCTGGACAGAAAGGTATGGTAGAAGAGGCAAATGAAGGCAGTTAGCAGGATGAATGAGAGAGCGTGAGGAGGTTGGAGCACGGAGCGTGGAAGTCGGTGATGGAGAACGGGTCAACGCACACATAAATAGATAGCTTGTTGCGTCCTTTCGTGCATGGATCACGCACTGCTAACCGCTTGCTTTGTGTTGCAGTGCACATCCACTGACTAAAAATTGTCTAGAAGTTGTTTCATCATTCTTTGGACGGACTAGGGTTTATGCAACGTCCCTTTTGTTTTTTAAAGTCCCACATATTATGTGTAAATTCCAAACATAGCAAACATGACACATTTAAGTTCCAGTATGTTCAAAATTAACAATGCCGCTATCACATATGCAATTCTACAAATTCCAGACTATTCCTGATGCAAACCAAGTCCTGAGAAAGAGTCTAATCAAAAAGAGAATTTTTTTTTTATTAATGCTATACATGATGAATACATTTCACGAAATTTGACTAGAAAGTTAACTCAACTCCGGGGTTAATATTCTCAGCTTTGAAGTTAACAATCCCAGCTCCGGAATTAACATTCATATTAAATTTTATGAAATCTATTCGTAATTGGTAATAATAATATTATTATTTTTTTGTTTTGTATTTTTTTTTAATCGACCGATAGGGGTTGTCAAAGAAATATTTTTAGCTACTTTGACGAACAGATAAGGCAGCATAGTATACTGGCATAATATCCCTCCATCTTGAGTAAATGCAAAGACTTCATGGACCGTTCCATTAAGAATACCCAATCAAGATTACTACGAGTGAAGCACATCATATTTCTGCACTAAAATGAAGCTGACAAACAAGTAAATACAGTATGATAATAAGACAACGGCAAGCGCCAGAAAAGAATGAAGAGTGAACTTATTATGTGTAATGGTTTGCTAGTGCCCGACAAGGGGTTGTCAAAGAGACTTTTAGTTACTTCGAAGAACAGATAAGGCAGCATAGTATCCTGGCATAATATCCCTCCATCTTGAGTAGATGCAAAGACTTCATGGACCGTTTCAGTAAGAATACCCAATCAAGATAACTAATGAGTGAAGCGCATCATATTTCTGCAGTAAAATGAAGCTGGCAAACAAGTAAATACAGTATGATAATAAGACGATGGCAAGCACCAGAAAAGTATGAAGAGTGAACTTATTATATATAATGGTTTGCTAGTGCCCGCAGGCAGAGAAATAGATTTTATCAGCTGTTCTACATAAATCTACTCCCTTCTGTTTAAGGAGGAAATGCCGTGTGCCACATTTTGTTGCTCAATTTATCATGCACAACTTTCAAAAGAGTCTTCAATCACAAAGTCCACCTTAAATATGACAATGCTCAAAGGTATTACTTTTCCACATACGGTATATATTACTTTTATTCCACAAACGACGCCATGAAGCTTAACTAAGAAACACCAAACTAGACAGCATCTGTTGCCTGCACATGGGAAAAAGTTTCAGTATTTAACTTGCAAATCTCATATTTTGCAACATATTTTCAAATAAGTCATAGCTTATGGAGGCAGAATAGCTTACAATGTCAAAACCATCTGTCCATTAAATCAAAGATCAGCGGAACAAAGGGAAAGCTTTTATACTTTCCTACATGAGTACACTAAATAGGCAAGTGGCAACACCATTTGATAATTCAAAATTATATCTGAAAGGAAATGACTGAGTTCAATGTACCATAAAACCTAGGCTAAGTAGGGCACAAAAGGCAAAAATGGGTTTCTAATGGATACCTTAAGCCTTTCTTCATTAGTCCTTGTATTTCATCGTCTCCTTTTCAAACCCAATGGTTGGGAACTGCTTTGCATACTCCTCCACCTCATACCTTAGCTTTGAAATCTCAGATTGGATACTAGAGTCAGTTTGAATAGTGAACAGGAAGTCCTTTAACTTTGCCCCCCCTGTGTAGCAGAAAATGCATAAAATGTTGCATCAATGAAGAAGCCAGAAAAAAACATTTATGTACATGCCATCTCGTAAGTACCTTTCGTTCCAGCCTTAATTTTCAGTGCCAATTTAACAGCAGTATCAAAAAAGTCAGCAACTTTTGCAAAATCGTCTTCAACAAAACCCCTAGACGTAAGGGCTGGGGTCCCTGAGCAAATGGAAGATCCCATAAGAGGTCAGATAGGTTGCGATTGTTTAAAACTTAAAAATGAAGAGTCCATACCCATCCGGATGCCTCCAGGAACCATTGCAGACACATCACCAGGGACTGTGTTCTTATTAGCTGCTATGTGAACTAATTCTAAAACCTTTTCGACTCTGGATCCATCTATTCCCTGCAGGACAGATACAGGAGATTAAAAAACATTTTCCAGTGAAAGATTGGTTATCTGGCCCTGAATTACATGTTGCTGAATAAATGATTGAGGAAGGATTTCCACCTCATGGTTAAAGAAAACTGGTTCAAGTCTTGTTAAATACAAGAAGGTTCAGTCAAAACCTAGTTAATTTGGGATGCAGATGCATAGAAGAATTTACTCATAAAAAGCATTTCATACAAAATATTCACGTTACTTTTTCCTCTCACCTTGTTTTGAAGATTAACCAGGACTAAATGATTTTCTGTTCCACCAGAAACAAGCTCATATCCATTCTCTGCCAACCTCTGAAAATATCAGTATTACATACCTTTGTTAAAAGCAGCTTCCAACGAAATAGAATGCCATATAGATTACAATGTCAGCCCATCACTATCAAATATGTGCAGAAAATTGAGCCGCTCAATGTGTCTAAGCATTTCTACAAAGTCAATAACACACAAATACCTGAGCAAACTTCGTACAATTACTTAGAACTTGTTCTTGATATGCTTTGTACTCTGATGTGGTTGCCTGTGATAGCAGTGGCATTAATGATTATAAGAGAAAACTACATAGTTGCATAACAAATTCTTGAGCAACTCAGATGTGGTTTAGGATACTTCTGTTTTACAAATTTTCTAATGGCCAATTTTAATTAGATATCGTTTAAGATAGCCAAAAACAAACGCATTTTGCATACCTGTTTGAGTGCAACAGCTAATCCAGCAATTGTGTGATTGTGGGGACCACCTTGAAGTCCAGGGAAGACAGCTGCATTGATCTTATCTTCAAAGTCATACAAAACCTTCAAAGAAAAGAAGAGAACAAAAACCATCCATCACTTATGCTTGACCACGTGTCTATCAAGTGGTAAATTGGAAAACCACAACTAGAGGGAAAAGATGTGAAGTCTCCATTTTCTTCACCTCATGCCCTTGTTTGTTTATCTCCTTTACTCCCTTCCTATAGAAAATCATTGCCCCTCGAGGCCCACGAAGTGACTTGTGAGTTGTTGTTGTCACAACATCTGCATATTCAAAAGGTGATGGGATAACTCCAGCAGCAACAAGACCACTTATGTGTGCCATATCTGCCAAAAGAATCGCTTTCTGCTTATCGCAAACCTGCCCATTTCATAATGACTCCAAATCAAATTCAAAAGCTGAATAGTATTAACCCAAAAAAAAAAAAAACATTATGACTCCAAATAAATTCAAAAGCTGAATAGCATTGACCAAAAAAAAAGAAGATTTTGAGTCAAAAGCTGAATGACATTGACCAAAATGAATTAAAAAAATTAAAATAAAAGAAGAAAAAGAAGAAGCCAGGGCACCTTTCTGATACGAGCATAATCATACAGGCGAGCATAGGCACTGGCTCCAGCAACAATTAATTTTGGCCTAAATAGTGCCGCACTTTTCTCTAACTGTAGTTAAGAGCAAACTTGCAAGTAGGTAAATGACAAATTGGTTATAAAGTCATAAATCTATCGATTGAAAGAAGCATAGTCAGAAGATTCAGAGGTAATATCTAAGAAAGAGCATGGAGAAAGCAGAAATTAATCAGAAAAATGAGGTACTATTTAATGGAACTGGTTATAAATTCAGCTAAAATCCAGCAATCCTAGTACTTCATAAAGCAAATTAACAATTGTCACCAAATCTGTCTTTGAAAAACAATCAGGCATGCACAGGAAATGATTTTGCAACAGTAGGAAAAAACAGGTAAATTCTAAGGAACACTTGGTGAATTTGCACACAAGTGTGTGCAGGAGATAAAGAAAATACCAAAAGCAAGTGAAGGTCACCTGGTCATAGTCAATGTATCCTGTGCTCTCATTCAATCTGTATGGCATTGTCTCAAAGAATATTGATACAGCAGATATCTTCTTGGTATCCGTCTACATTTCATGAAGGTCGGATTATTAGGAAAATGAGGTTTGAATACAAGATAAAAAGTTACTTCAATATTTTGTATAAACAAACAAAATATGACAAGAAAGTTTAATTGGTGCATGTAAAAGTCACAATATGGAGAAAAATAAAGCAACTCATTAGCAAATTGTGGTATCAAATTTGAGCCATTGGCTACCAATGTTGTGTATTACAGCCCAATTTAAAGCCTGGATGTGTTTTTCTGATTCTGATATAAAAGCTTAACCTGAACTTCAAGATAGTAGTGAGATTCATTGTTCAAAGGAACACTTCTGCTGAGGAAAGTAATCTAGAGCATAGGTAAGCACGTGAATGAGCCATGTAACTGTTATTCAAGATAAGAAAAAGCTTAAGTTTTAAATCAGATAAAATACTTGTCATCCAGCAATGACTAGGTTTCTAAAAGAGCAACCATCGCTAATTATTGCAATTAAACATTAGAAGTTCATCATTTGTTATTTTCTAAAAAGTGGAAGGTGAACCTGTGTCAAAGATGTGGCTGCAAGAGGCAAAAGCAGAAGGCAAGATTGGATATAAAGATAGTAACTGATTTAAAATAATATATAAACGAATGATGATTTAAGCCAAACATCAATTGTTAACAGAAATAAATTAAAATGCAGCATCACCCTAAGAAACATAAACATTTAATATCTACTTTTAGGTTTAACAATCATATAATGAAATAACAGATGAAACGATCTTCACAAAATGTCTTCACAGAATAAAATAATTAGGGTATAATATTCGGATCACAAAGTCCAAAAATAAAAGACTTTGGCTTGAACAATCCTGCCACAAAACAAAACAAGCGAATTCTCATTTTCTATCACAACCATTGAAAAGAATCAGCACACAATAATATCAAATGAATGCAATAGCTACTACAGAGTTAAAAAAAAAAAAAAAAAAAACCAAAACATGCTACTCTTAGTCCCAAGAAAACTAAATGTTTCACTCAATTGATCAAAACAGCTCGGAGTTGACTAGGCCCCCGAGTCCACATAGAACTACTTTTCAAAATTGTACATAGTCATGAAGAGCAATTGCCACCAAATCCACCTAAGTGGCTCCAAAAGAGAGTAGTCAAGGTTGTCTAAGCCAAATTATGCCCAGCTGAATACCAGGATTAATTTTTAGGATTTCAGTAATTTATGGCATAGGAGAATCAAGCAAATCTTTACAGTGATGCTATTGTATGTCACACATCGGAATGATCAAGTTCATCTTTATAGGGAAATGAATACTAATTAATTAGAGGACAGTATTGCCGACATCTTGTATCATCATCCTGATAAACCTTTGGGGGAGTTCATGTACTAGGTATGACAACAAATAGAATGATCTCAACCATATCACTCCAACGAAGACTGAGGTTTACAATAGGATCCTCTCAACCAAATCTTCAATTTGTCATGTCTACAACCATTTATTAGTGTTCATTAGAAGGCTTCAAATATTACCTGGTAGCCATGGGACAGATGTCCACCATGAGGAAGATCCAAAGCCATGATTCTCTCATGAGGTTTCAGTAGAGCGGTATAAACTTGGAAATTAGCAGGGGACCCGGACAGAGACTGAACATTCACTGCAAGGTTCAAAGCAGTGATTCTTGCTGCTGATAAAGTAAGCCAACTATGAAAGCTTTTCATTGTAAAAAGAAAAAAGAATCAAGCAAGAAGGAATTACAACCCTGCTAATAAATATCTTAAGCCACAAAACCATCAACACAATTTAGAGAAAGCTTCCTTGAAGAGTTGCTGTTTTCCTCAAGGACCCAAGAACAATGCAGCGACAAATACACATCAACAATAAGGGATGCAACCAAAAGAAGATGACAGATGGATATTAATTCATCAAGTTCAAGTTCAAATTCTGTCCTCATTATGGTAATCCAAGTAGAAAATAAAGTGCATGAATCCATAATAAAAGAACATATACACAACGTTTTTGAGTAATTGTGGGCAAATAACTTTTGTTGGCAAAGAAGAGAACTCATGTGCCACAAATAAAAACATGAGTACGTATGCATCTTTGACATCACTAGCTTGCTGGTACTTGCCATATTGTACAAAAGTTCAATTCAAAAAAAGCCATATTCTTGAAATCCCTACCCATATTCTAAGCCCTAAACCCGAACATTTCACTAAGCTCTTCCTAGTTGGGCTAGCTACCTTACTCTAATAAGATCAGAGGATTAAAGTCCCAAAGAGAAGCAAGAAGAAAAGGGGTCAGCAATACAAGTTAGTTGAATGCTACAGAGGGAATCCCATCAGCAAGGAAATGAGACTTACAATCCATCAGTCCTCTAGAAACCCCAAAAAGGAAGCTATTGCAAGAGAAAAGGTCCCAGGGTTAACAAGAATGAGTAAGAAGATGTGAACTAGTAGAAGATAGACCCTGGGCAAGGAAGAGGGCAAAAGGCTTTGGATATTAGTCAAAGTGAAAGATAGGTGCACTTAGAGGATCCAATTGGGAACACAAAATATAGGCAATAGGTAGAAGAATTCGATATGGGGTAGTACACTTCAAGGGTGACTTCTAAGACAGTCCAAACAGGTTATCTATTAATGAACCTATCTTTTATTTTTGTATCCTTTCAAATGCATTGTAGCTTATCCAATTTCTGAAAAACAGTACAGCAAAAATTAAGCATGCATCTATAACATGATTGATTCTTGAAAATTCTAAGATTAAGAGGGGCTATTGTACCTCCCCACGTTGCAGAATCTAAACGAAAGGCTTCCAAAGCTCGCTTTTGACACAGTGATTCAGCCATATCTATGTATCTTGTATATCAAACAAGAAACTGAATTATCAATGACAAATGAGCATTTTATTGTAAAAAAGAGATGAACATATCAAGGTGAAGCAGGATGAAACCATTGTGAAGATGTTGAAATTTTAAATCTTACTCATTTCCACCGTAGTATCTTGCACCAGGGTATCCTTCACTGTATTTATTAGTCATGATGGATCCCACAGCTTGCATCACGGAGACGGAAGTGAAATTCTCGGACGGTATGAGTTCAAGCCCCTGAAATGGTATTCAAAGTGAATGTTCCACAAGTGACTGGAATTACCGAGTCAAACAAAATTGCCACCAAAAGGTCGCACTATACATGAGAAAAATGCTGAAAATTGTCCTACCTTCCATTGTCTGGCCTTTTCGAGCTCGATGATGTTGGCAATCTCTGGATCAACGGTCTCCAGCGAAGCATTTAGTTGTTTGGGCCACTGCAGACGGAGATGAAATCATCAGAAACCCCAATGCTAATGAATCTTGAGGAGAGAGAGAGAGAGAGATGCACATACCGTGACGCGCGATTTGTCTTTCTCGTAGATGGCTTCACTCGGCAGAGAAGACTGCCAAATACAGGAGTCCATTAAAGAGGGGAAGAAAAGTTGGTTAAAGAGTAAAGAAAAACAAACCATGTAAAAGAGGGAGCCTGGAGAGATAGGCTGCTTCTTGGAAACGCAGGAAGAGAGCCTCCGGAGCGCCGTCGCCATTGCCATCAGGGGGCGGGGATGGGATGCGAGAGAGGAGAGTGGAGCGAGTGTGTGACTGATGGTGGGAGGGATTGGGATATCTGATATGCGGATGGGCTAATTGATAAATGGTGGGGAAGAACCAAAGGTGGCGACAAGTGAGCCGCTGCCTCCTGCCTTCTGGTGCGTCCAGCTCAAAACGTAATCCAAATAACAGCCACTCAACCTCGGGTGGCTCTGCGTGTGTGTTATCCCGCCGATAAAGACTCCGGATCTCCTCCCACCACCCCCACCGCGTACCTCCATCTCCCACCACACGTTCCAGGGTATAGGGTAGAAATGGTAGCAAGCATAGGCAAACAAGGGAGGAAAAAAAACACAAAAAAAAACACTCAGGCCAGTAATGCTTTACAGTACACACAATGGCACTTTGGAGACTCGGATCTCCTTCCACCACCACCGCCCCGTCCCTCCATCTCCCACCGCACATTCCCGGGTAGAAATGGTAGCAAGCATAAACAAGTGAGTAAAAAAAAAACGAGAGAGAAAACACTCAGGCCGGTAATGCGATACACGATAGTATAAAGCGGATTCGTTATCGTAATCATGATCAATTTGCCTTGTAGAAATCTTGAAGGATTATCTTGGATCTTTGTAAGCTGATATAATTAGGAGATCTATGTAATAATAACAACAACAACAACAATAATAAAAAATCTCCCAACTGCGGATCGCCGGCAAATGTAAAGCATGTATAGCCTTCACAATTTATATTTACACATACGAGGAATAATCTATTTGCACATGATAATTCATCCTGGCCATCTCACTGTTGCAGCAACAACTGCTCGGAGAAACTCTAATCTGCCAGACACCCATCTTCCCGTGGGGGTATGACCCAAGGAGCTCCTCCTTGCAGGATGCCCAAGGGGTGCCTCAGGGGACACCTCTTGGGCAAAGCTTGTGGCTTCTACTCCCTATGACTCCAAGATGGACATCTCCCCTCTTCTTTCGCGAGAACACTTCCGAAAAGCAAAATCTTCTATTCGAGGGTGGATCACCATTATTACAGAAGCTTGGTCTAAAGCTCGGGAGATTATAAAAGCATCCTTGTATGCCAAGTTTCTTGGGAAGGCCTTACCACTTAATCAAACCAAACTCGCACTCTCTGATGTCTAGAGGGGCCTTGGCGGCTTCAAGGTCTCTGATCTCTAGAATGGCTCCTACTTCATCCAATGTGAATCAAAGGAGATGCAAAACTGCCTCTTGTTTGAGGGACCTTGGACCGTTGCCAGCCAGATCCTACAGCTTGGTCCCTGCCATGAAGGCTTTCAGCTAGCATTTAAGCAGCTCTCAGTTGCTACAGTTTGGCTTCAAATCTTTCACCTCCCTATTGAACTACGGAATAGGAAAACTCTAGGACTGGTAGCTTCACACTTTAGTAAGGTGCTCAAAGTAGACGATCACACTCTTTCTCGGTCTAGAGCTAGATTTGCTCAAGTTTATATTGAGACAGATCTGAGCCTCCCTCTTCAATAGGGGATTTTGGTCAACTACGAAGAAAACTCCATCCTCGTGCTGGAGCAATATGAAAAGCTCCCCCTTTTTTTTGCTTCAAATGCGGGATAGTTGGCTATGATGAAGCTCGCTACTCTAAACTTGGCAGTCATATGCATGCCTCAGCTACACCGATGCCCTTAAAAGTCCCATCTCAGAAAGTGACAATGGATAGCAACATGTATATTAATGGGGTAGGGTTCGAGCAATGGGAATCCACTGTCTTTCTTGATTCTGGTGACATTCAGATGGACTCTTCTAGATTGTCGGATTTTGAAAACTAAGTAGAGAATGACTTTGGCCATTGGATGGTGGTTCACTAGTGGTGAGCCTCTCTGGGAGGAAGGGCAGCGACATTATCGCTTGTGGAAACCGAGGAAATGATACTCCAAATATGGACGGATGGTGTCTTTCTTGGTCATCGGCACAACACATAGTGGGCACTATCACTTCCCATGTAGCCAGAGATGGCTCGTCTCAGCGTGGTAGGGGGATGTGTATGCGTCGCGACACATGGACCAGCTTCTAACTGTTAAGGCCAAATGAAAAGAAATTATGGTGGATGTGAATGGACAAGATGCAGTGTGGGAAATTGGAGAGAATTCCTCTCATGATCTTGTGCTATCTTGTCAACCGCTAGCTGCCTTTGGAACTCAAAACACCACTAATACATGCAATCTAACAGTAGACTCTGACAATTTTTGAGAGAATAATGGGGTGCTTTGTCCCACACATCAATCAAACACTATAGGTTATGTGTGGAGAAAAGACGAGGGACCTCGTCCATTACTCCTTATGTCCATCCCCTTAGACAAACCTCTAGAAGGAGAACCCTTCTAACACCATGCAACATTTGAAAAGGTAATGGACGCCCTCTTCCTCTCAAAGAACGGCTCGACAAACTCAGACGAAGAGGATGAATCAGATATGGAAATTGATGAGTCGGGGGACTTTGATAGCGCTATGGAGCCAGATGACAATATGTCTCTCTTATAGTACCAAAGAGATATCAAACTTGAAGCCCTTGCTTGTAAGGATTCATCAAAATCTGAAAAGCCAATCTAAGAAGGAAAGAGACTCTCCCAATCTTTAGATCTCTGCCTCTTGTTTACTTATTCTTTGTTGTTTTTCATGACTCTGCTAAATGTTATCTATTGGAATTGTAGGGGGGCCTCCAACCCTCGCATAGTAGACCGCATCAAAGATCTCACTTCTAAATTGAAGCCTCACTTCATTTGTCTGACTGAAACTAAAACTTATGTCCCTAAAGCCCTCAAGTTTGGCAGGACATTTCAAAACCGCTAGGATTCGTCCGATGTCCCGCCTTTGGTCTTTCAGGAGGTATCATTCTTATCTGGAAACGTGGAATTGGTATGGTTACTACAGTTATGGGTGCTAAAACCTCTCTTCATCTTATTATTACATCTGGCTCTCTCTCTTGGGTTCTTTCTATTATCTATAATTCACATTGTCTTTCTAATCAAACTTCTCTTTGGAATTCCCTCTTGATTTTATCCCCCCTAAACCTCCCATGGCTTCTGGCTAGAGACTTTAACGCCATAGTATCAACTAGTGAACATAAGGGGGGAAGTTTCAAATTTATCTCTCTAAGTCTCGAAATTTCTCTAATTTTATTGCTCAAAACAACTTTCTAGATTTGGGGTTTTCGGCCTCCGAGTTTACTTGGTGCAACGGCCACGCCAGTTCTTCTCGGAGATGGGCTCGCCTTGATTGGTTTCTCGCAAATGTTAATTGGTTGTCGGGTTTTGATTCTCATGTAAATTAGCATCTCTCTTGTGCGACCTCTGATCATTCCCCTCTTTTTCTAACTGCTAAAAATGAAAATTTTCCTGTCAAAAGAACTTTCAACTTTGAGAATTTTCTTTTTGAGTACAAGGGTTGTCACAAAAATGTTTCCAATGCTTGGGCGAATTTTCATCCTGCCTCTCCCTTAATGTCTTTCTCTCACTGTGTTGCTCGCACTAGGATAAATATCATCAAGTGGAAAAATGCAGGGCTCAGGCCTATCGACGTGGAGATTCAAAACATTGATTAGAAAATTGCTAGGATCAAGGCCATGGATCCTTCTTCTTCAGATCCTTGGACTCACTTGTGGCTCCAGTCGCTCTACAATCGCCAAAGTGCCCTTCTTTGCCAAAACTCCATCGTCTAGGCCCAACATGCTCGCATGCAATGGGTGCTTAGGGTGATCAAAACATTGCTTTTCTTTCAAAACATGGCTCGTACTCATAAGCACAAAAACAAAATTTCTAAAATCCAGGATCCTTTAGGTAACCCCTTTGAGACTGAGGATGGCATTTGTGGTTGCTTTTTAAACTTCTATTCCTCCCTTTGATCTTCTAATTCTTCTAAACCATTTGATCATATTTTTCATGCTCTTCCTGGAGATATTCCTTCTCTTAGTAGTCATGATTCAAAGGCTCTGATTAAACCTATGACCAAAAGTGAGGTCTTCTAGGGCCCTCCGATCCATGCCACGAGCGAAATCTCCTGGACCAGATGGGCTAACCGCTGATTTCTCCTTTTTTTATTGGGAACTCATTAGCGACCATCTTTTTACAGTTGTTTTGCATTTTTTTTAGTACTTCTAAGCTTCCAATTTCGGGGAAGAACTTTTGTGGCTCTTATTCCCAAAAATGATAATCCGCAGTGTGTTAATGATTTCCATCCTATTTTTTTTATGCAATGTTTCCTATAAAATTATTTCTAAATTCTTGCTTCTCAGCTGGTGATTCATAATTTGGTCAGGCAAGAGCAAAGTGGGTTTATTCTTGGCTGCTCTACCTTTGATAATATCCTTGCAGCCCAAGAAATCTCCCATTCTCTTGAGTCTAATTCAAATTCCCCCTGGGATGTTGATCAAAGTAGATTTTGAAAAGGCTTTTGATACAATCGAGTAGTCTGCCATTCTTGCCACCATGTGCAAAATGAACTTTCCTCTAATATGGATTTCGTGGGTTCAAGAGTGCCTCTCTTCCTCTTCATTCTCCCTTCTTATTAATGGCTCCCATTTTCATTGGTTCTCCAACTCTAGAGGGGTCCGCCAAGGGGTCCTTCTATCCCCCCTGCTTTTCATTCTTGTAACCCAAAACCTTGTTTTAATCTAAATCATGCCCTTCACATTAATCTGCTCCCCGGCCACGACTCTAATTTTAGGCTCAATTTCAATCACCTTATGTTTGCGGACAATCTAATCCTGATCACCAAAGCCACCAGGGAAACAACCAAGAATTGTCTTTTTTACTTAAACATTTACAAAAACATTACTGGCTAGTCTCCTAATCTCAATAAGCCTACTCTCTTCGTCCTTTCTTGGTGTAACAAAAGACTGGATGCTTCCATTTCCAATATTCTGAGCATTAAACTCGATCATTTTCCCTTCCATTACTTAGGGTTTCCTATCTCTCTTAAGAAGCTCAATATTTCCAACTGTCATACTTTAGTGGGTAAGATAATGGCTTCTGTTAACTTCTGGAGCCATTCTACCCTTTTATTAGCTAGCAGAATGGTTCTGATTAACAATAGTATCTTTCTCTTCCTGAGGCCATTATCAAGGAGATTATTAGATTAGTGAGGAGCTTCCTTTGGGGTAATAGTTTCAATAGGAGAGCTTTCTATTCTATTCGATGGACCGGGGGAGGGGTGCGGAACATTAAAAACCTTCACCATGTGAAGCATGCTTTAATGGCCAATACCTTTTTTCTCTCTTGAATGTTAATGACAAGATTTGGGTGAAGCTTTTTAAATTTAACAATCCCTGTTGGAGTTTATACAACTCTTCTGCCCATAACTCTACCTCCTAGCTTTTCAAATCCTTTTCTCTTACTATGGTTTCACTTGGTTTAAATTTTAAAATTAACATCTACAATCCTAGGTTAACTGATTTCTAGTTGGATTCCTAGCTTTACTATATCCCGCTGTCCAAAAGGCCCACCTATATTGCTATTCGAGAATCTTTGGATTCCTTGTCTATTGATAAATTCATCTCGAATGGCAATTGGAATCTCTCAGCTATTGATACTTATAATATGGGCCCAAATGTTGATAATAGTTGGCTTCAAAAGGTCCAGATAGATACTTCTTCTAATAACAGTTGGATCTGGTGACCCACCACTTCCCATACTTCCATTGTTCTGGCTATCTACTCCTTTTTCAATAACTGCCCTGTTGGTAATCAATCGTGGAATAAAATATCGAAATTGGAAGTTCCTCCAAGGGTTAAGACCTTCATATGGAAATGTAAGGTAAATAGGGTGATCCAGATCCAGCAGATAAGTAGATAATCACCAATGCAAGCCAAAAACACAAGCAAAATAAATAACACAGGGATTTACGTGGAAATCCCCAAAGGGGAAAAACCACGGATGACACAATCAAGGCAATCCATTATGTGAAGAAGAGAACAAAATACAGGAGAGACTTACAATGATATGAGAGGGAATCCAAAAAACAAGGAGTCTCACCTGAGACGTAATCTGGAACAAAGAAGAGCACTCCAAGACAAGACAAGATTCCTAACTCTCTCAGAAAACTCTCTTCAAAACCCTAATTAATTTTTGGGTGCCTAATATATATATATATATATAAATATATATAAACAGATATTCAACACCCTTAGAAAAATAAAAATAAAATTAGGGTTATATATGTAACTATCTCTCCAAAATTATAAATAGACCCTTGTCTTTTCAAAAAAATTCAAGGCAAATCTTCAAGAATCTCCACCTTTGCCTTGAATAGCTCTTTGATCTTCAAAAAATGACTTGCTTGACTGTGTCGTTGATGCTCCACTTACTTGGAACTAAGGCCAACCAAGTTCAAACAGATGTAGAACTTGGTTAAGATGACCGGCTTGGTCAACATATCAGCTGGATTCTCTTTAGTGCCCACCTTCTTCACCAAAACTTTTCCTTCGGAAACAATATCCCGTATGAAATGAAAACGGACATCTATATGCTTGGTTCTCTCATGGTGTATCTGATCCTTAGTCAAATGAATGGCACTCTGATTATCACAAAACACTGTAACTGACTTCTGACTTGGACAAAACTCTTCAAATAAACCTTTCAGCCAAAGAGCTTCTTTCACACCCTCAGTCGCTGCCATGTACTCTGCCTCAATAGTAGACAAAGCCATTGTGTTTTGCAATGTCGCCTTCCAACTAATAGCTGTGTCCCCAACGGTAAACACATATCCGGTCATAGATCTCCTTTTGTCACGATCTCCAGCATAGTCTGAATCTACAAACCCCATTAATTCACTGCAAGATCTCCCAAACTCTAAAGAAAGCCCAGTGGTACCTTTTAGGTACCTCAAAATCCATTTCACAGCAAGCCAATGCTCTTTTCCTGGATTTGATATATAAAGGCTAACAACACTAATTGCGTGAGCAATATCTGGGCGAGTACAAATCATGGCATATATGAGACTTCCAACTGCACTCAAGTAAGGGACACGTGACATATATGCTTCATCCTCATCGGACTTCGGGGACAAGTCTGCTGACAGTTTGAAATGAAAAGTAATAGGAATCCTTTCTGACTTGGCACCTTTCATGCCAAAACGATGCAAGACTTTCTTGATATATTTCTGCTGAGAAAGAAACAACCTCTTGCACTTACGGTCTCGCCGAATCTCCATACCTAGGATTTTCTTTGCAGAACCAAGATCTTTCATTTCAAACTATGTTGACAACAATTTCTTCAGCTTCACAATTTCATACTTGTCCCTAGCTGCAATCAACATATCATCTACATAGAGAAGTAGGACAATAGAGGAACCACCCTCTAATTGCTTCAAATAAACACAACAATCATATTTCGATCTTACAAAACCATGCCCAACCATAAAAGAGTTGAATCTTTTGTACCATTGTCGAGGCGATTGCTTTAATCCATAAAGCGACTTCTTCAACAAACAGACTTGATTTTCTTTGCCTTCAACAACAAATCCTTCTGGTTGATGCATATAGATTTGCTCCTCTAACTCTCCATGTAAAAAAGTTGTCTTCATATCAAGTTGCTCCAACTCCAAATCGTGTATTGCAACCAAACTCAACAACATACGAAAGGAGGTATGCTTCACAACGGGTGAGAAGATATCACTATAATCCACACCCTCAACCTAGCTAAAACCACAAGCAACTAACCGAGCTTTGTATCTAACATCAGAGGCTCCCGAAATTCCATCCTTTTTCTTGAAGACCCACTTGCAGCTTACAATTCTTTTACCACAAGGAGGCTCCACCAACTTCCATGTTTGGTTTTTCTGAAGAGACTCCATCTCTTCATTCATGGCACCTAGCCACACAGCTGAATCAAGTGCCAAAATCACCTCTGAATATCTGCTCGATTCTCCAGAGACTCCAATATCTTCAGCTGCACTTAAGGCATAAGCAAGGACTGACTCAGCAAATCTACTAGGTTTCCTTATCGATTGCCTTTCTCTGTCTCTTGCTAAAACATATTCCTCATCCTTCTCAGAATTTGAACTCTCCACATGTGCCACACCGGAGTTTTCAGTAGAATCTGCAACCGGTGCCTTCACCTCAATGGGAGCTTCTTCATCATTAGAAATGGGAGAAATAACATCTTTCCTGGAAGGCAAACATCTCTAGCTCATTGAACACAACATTTCTCTCAACGAGTAACTTTTGAGATTCTAAACACCATAAGCGATAACCTTTCACGCCCAAACTATAACCAAGGAATATACATTTCAAAGACCGAGCATTTAACTTTCCTTGGTCAACATGTGCATACGCTGGACAACCGAAAACTTTCAGGTTTGATAAATCTGGAGCTCCACCTGACCACATTTCTTCCGGTATTTTCATATCCAAAGCAGCGTGAGGAGAACGGTTCACCAGGTAACATGCAGTAGAGATTGCTTCTGCCCAAAAATCCTTAGACAAATTGGCATTCAAAAGCATACATTTAGCCCTCTCCAAGGGGGTCCTATTCATTCTCTCTGCCACTCCGTTCTGCTGGGGTGTGTGACACATGGTTTGGTGACGAACGATTCCTTCATTTTTACAGAAATCATTAAACTTTTAGGAGACAAACTCCAAACCATTGTCCGTCCTCAATCTCTTAACTTTCTTCTCTGTTTGTTTTTCAATCATAACCTTCCATTGTTAAAACTGCTTAAACACATCACTCTTTTTTTTTAAGCATATAAACCCAAGTCTTTCTGGGGGAATCGTCGATAAGAGACAACATGTAACGAGCTCCACCTTTCGATAGAACCTAAGGCCCCAGCAAATCTGAGTGGATGTAATCAAGTGTTGCTTTGGTGGTGTGCTTCGCTGCAGAAAAACTGACTCTCTTTTGCTTCCCCAAAACACAAAACTCGTAGAACTCTAGGTTACAAATTTGCTTATCACCAAGCAAGCCACGCTTGCTCAACACTCCCATTCCTTTCACACTCATGTGGCCCAACCTCATATGCTAAAGTTGGGTGTTCTCTTCATCAGACAAAGATGATGCTACAACTGCATCACCAACCACAGTATCTCCATGTAACATATACAACTGCCCAGGCCCAAACTTCCTTCCTTTCATGAGTATCTCTGACCCTTTCATGATGTGAATCCTATCAGTCTCACCACTAAATTTGTAGCCCTTAGAGGTCAGACAACCAACAGAAATCAAGTTCTTCCCAGGCTTGGAACGTGTCTAACATCTGATAGAACCTTGATTAGACCATCATGAGTCTTCAGCCTAACAGATCCAACACCAACAATGTCACACCTATTACCATTACCCATGATAACTGTACCACCTGAAACTGGTTCATACGAAGAAAACCAGTGCCTATGAGGAGTTAAGTGAAATGTACTGCCTGTCTCAATAACCCATCCATCAGAAACTGTACCGGAACTGGAAGCTGCCAGAACAAACAATGGATCTAACTCAGCCACATTCGAATCAGGTTGACTATGACTATTATTAGAACTCTTCTGTTTCTTTTTGTTTTGTAATTTATAGCACTCTTCAATATTGTGGCCTTTTTTCTTGCAGTATCGGCAAGTCTTATTCTTGCCTTTAGACTTGGAATGATAACGGTCCTTGAAGCCTTTGTTGTTACTCCTACCTCTAACAACTAAAGCCTCACTTTTGCCTCCATCAGGACCATCATGTCTTCTCTCTATATCAGACTTGGAGGAGAGAGCATTCTTCACATCTGCAAGAGTAATCTCGGTCCTGCTATACATCATTGTCTCAACAAAATGGTCATAAGAGGGACCCAATGAGCAAAGCAATAGAATAGCCTGATCTTCATCAGTCACCTTTGCTTCCACCTTTTCCAGATCGACTATAATAGCGTTAAAGTCATCCAATTGTTGCTGGAGAGATGTGCCCTCTTTCATTCTGAACATGAACAGTTATTTCTTCAAAATAATACGACTAGCAAGAGACTTCTTCATGTAGACTTCCTCAATTCTACGCCATAAACTCGCTGCAGACTTCTCCTCCATCACTTTTCTCAGAACCTCATCTGACAAAGATAATTTAATTGTAGCTTGTGCCTTTCTATCAAGCTTTGTCTTTTGTAATTCGGTCAAGGTCTCGGGTAGGTTCTCGACGCCATCCAAAACATCGTCTACCTCCTGCTGATCTAGGATAGAGTACATTTTGATCTGCCACATTCCGAAGTTGACATCCCTGGACAACTTCTCAATCTTCCACTGACTTGCCATGGTGATATAGGAAAAATCCCAAATACAAATCTGACACCCTGATGCATGTGCTAAAACTCTCTCTGATACCAGTTTGTAAGGTAAATAGGGTGATCCAGATCCAGCAGATAAGTAGATAATCACCAATGCAAGCCAAAAACACAAGCAAAATAAATAACACAGGGATTTACGTGGAAACCCACAAAGGGTAAAAACCACGGACGACACAATCAAGGCAATCCACTATGTGAAGAAGAGAACAAAATACAGGAGAGACTTACAATGATATGAGAGGGAATCCAAAAAACAAGGAGTCTCACCGGAGACGTAATCCGGAACAAAGAAGAGCACTCCAAGACAAGACAAGATTCCTAACTCTCTCAGAAAACTCTCTTCAAAACCCTAATTAATTTTTGGGTGCCTAATATATATAAATAGATATTCAACACCCTTAGAAAAATAAAAATAAAATTAGGGTTATATATGTAACTATCTTCTCCAAAATTATAAATAGACCCTTGTCTTTTCAAAAAGATTCAAGGCAAATCTTCAATAGGAAGTTTGCCCACTTCAAGCTGCCCACGTGTGATGTTTTTTACAATTTAAACTTGGGGCCACGTACCTTTTGACATCTCTGCAATCTTGTCCCTAAAACTGCATATTATTTATTTTAGAAATGTCCTATAGTTTTAAATTGTTGGAGTTCTATCTTGACTTCTTTGGGTTACACACCAACTCGATCTGTAGATTTGTAGCTGGGGATTCACTTATCTCCACTCTAAAGTTCTCCTATAGCAAGTTTCTAAGCGTGTTTTCCATAACCATCTGGTTTATTTGGAAAGCCCACTACGACTTAATTTTTAGAGATCTCCTTTTAAATCCAGACATGATCCAATTGAAAGCTTGGTGCCTAGCCAAAGAGCATTTGAATCAAAATAAAATTTCGTTTAGGGAAGTTACACATTCTCCCTTCTCTGATCCAATCTCCATTTTATCTGAAGCTTCCTGGATTAATAGCTCTGCTCACATGGGCTTGGGATTTGCCTTCATACTAAATCATAATTCTTTTCATTTGGCAGGTACATCGTCTACCTTCTGTGACTCCTCCACCAAGGCTGAAGCGGTGGCCTTGACCTTTGCTTTGGATCAATGCCTAAAGATGAAGTGAATGCCGACTCAAGTCTGCATCGATTGTGCCGTGGTTGTGAATTTACTGCAAAACTTTCAACTGCCGGTCTCTTGGAGGCTTAAGAATGAAGCTCGTCGCCTCAAATCTCTTCTCTCTCACTTACAGAACTCTGAACTTGTCCTCATTCCTCGAGAGATAAATGCGGTGGCGTATGGGATCGCTCTCCACACAAGACAAAATCTAGAAATGTCCTTCTTTGCTAGAGGGATGCAACTTCCCTTATGGCTTTATGAAGCCTGCTCTAGGATGGGCATCTCTTTCTAGCTCTTTTTCTTTTCTTTTTCTTTCTTTGAGCTTATGCTCTTTTTGCAAATATATGAGGAATAATCTTAGACAACCTTTGACTTGTGAAGTCACCATGTCAGCGTGTGGTGTTTACTTGAACATGATTTAAATACCAATTGATCAGTAAAAGCTCAAGTCACCATGTCAGCGTGTGGTGTTTACTTGAACATGATTTAAATACTAATCGATCAGCAAAAGCTCAAGTCACCATGTCAGCATGTGCAATGTGTAATGCAGGCATTGAAACAATTGATCACTTACTTATATCATGCCCGTTTTCCACACATATATGGAATTTTCTCATTCCAATTTTTCAGTTACCATCACCACCACAATGAGTTCATTCTCTTTGGGGAACGTGGCAGCCCAAACTCTCCTCTCATGTGAAAGATGTTGGGTACCTCATTATCCGCACATAGTGTGGAACATTTGGCTAGAAAAAATATACGCATCTTTAGGGATGCATGCTCTGCATGTAACACTGTTGTTTTCAAATGTATTCATATATTCCTGCTTTGGTCGAATGCAATACCAAAAAAGAAGAAGCCAAGATTGGAGGATTCAGCTGCTTCTACTAAACACAGTCTAGACTTCCTGTGCGATTAGCCAAGATTCAACGAGGAAGACAAAGCTGAGTAATTGTGACGTTTCGACCCTAACTTGTTTGGGTTAGGGACCTTCTTTCCTTCTTTTTCCTTTGGTGTTTTGTAGTTCGTTTTCTTGCTTTCATGTACTCTGTTTTATCTCCACTTCTAGTGGATGTTGTTTGGACTTCTTTTTAATTTAATAACATTTGATTTATCCATTTTTTGAAAAAAAAACCTCACAAACAATCACATATCCACCAGAAAGATTAAAATACTGCCGCATAAAATGAAAAATATTCCAGGTTCTGCTTCAAGAAACCAAGCAAGAGAACAACTATATACCATAATTGTTAGAAAATGGAGACAGCCATAAAAGAGCCATAACCAAAAAACCTTCTAAAGCAATTATTCGCTGCCATTCCTGAGAGCTCTAACAAAACAACCTTTTGCACAAGATCATGAAAAGAACGATGCTAGAACCAGTTGTAGCAACAAATATCAGTGGTTTGTTCTCAACAAATTCATTGGGAAATTTCAATGGATAAATGCATTTTATTAACACAAATTAACTTCAAAAACAAAATGCCAAAATCGATCAATTAAAGAAGTGGGTAAAGGATCGGTATTAGTAGTGCCTTACTGGAGCTGCTAGGCATAAGTCACACATAGCAGGGAATGCAAGAAGCCTCTTTGTCCGTGGCCTGGCCCCACCTTCTAGAAACTAAGCCCCCAGTAAATGGGATACAATTGTTTTTTTTTTTCTAAATAGATAAACCACATATTTCATAGAATTAAAAAGAAAAACCAAACAACCACATAGTGCAGAACATGAAGTAGAGAAAAAAAAATAAACGAGCAACACATGGGGTGAGAGCGGGAGTGGTCATGTTCCCTGCTACTATGCTTTGTTTCATCTAATCAGTTTGTTCTAGGTATTTTCTAAAGAACTCTAAACTAATAGTATAATGTGAAGATGTTACATTATGGAACATGCAAACATTTCAAGTGCATCTCCCTATACACTTGTGTGAGAATAGGAAAAATAATTTGGATATCTCATTGGTAAAAGAGTACAAGGATATATATATAGAGAAATATTAGGGTTTTGTGTTATGGGCCCAATATGGCCCATTAACTAAATATAAATCATAACATAACTCTAACACTCCCCCTTAAGCTGGAGCATATATATCGAGCATGCCCAGCTTGCTACATAAATTACTAAAGACTTCAACATTTAAACCCTTAGTGAAGATATCCGCTAGTTGCTCAGATGACTGGGTATATGGCGTAGAGATGACTCCTTTTAGTACCATATCACGTACATAGTGACAATCAACCTCCACATGCTTGGTACGCTCATGGAATGTTGGATTATTTGTAATGAAGATGGCGGCCAGGTTATCACAGAACATATGCATAGGTATTGTGATGGGAAATCCCAACTCAGATAGAAGAGACTGTACCCAAACCATCTCACAAGCTGTCTGTGCCATCGATCCGTACTCTTCTTCTGCACTCGATCTTGAAACCACATTCTGTTTCTTGCTTCGCCAAGTAACCAAGTTTCCACTAACATACGTACAGAAGCCTGACGTAGACTTTCTATCTCCTCTATCGCCAGCATAACCCGAGTCAGAATAGGCTGCAACGTCTAGGTGACCATGATTCTTGTAGAGAAGACCTTTGCTAGGAGCTCCTTTAACATATGCAAGAACCCTCAGATCACCCTGCCAGTGAACTTCTCGTGGCTCATGCATAAACTAACTCAGGAGTCCAACTGCGTAACATATATCAGGACGAGTAACTGTCAAATAAATGAGTTTGCCAATCAGACGCCTGTATTGGCCCGGATCTATGAGAAATAGGGAAGATGTCTCCCAGAAGGGTGGTGGCTGCTCAATAGGTATACTCTCTGGTTTACAACCCAATAAACCAGTCCCTTCAAGTAAGTCCAACACATACTTCCGTTGTGAGAGCGTCATCTTTCCTTTGGCATATGCAAACTCAATACCAAGGAAGTATCTTCATGTCTCGTGTAACAAAATGCTTCATTAAATGCTCTTTAGTTCTCTGAATGCCTTGACGATCGCTACCAGTCAACAAGATGTCATCAACATATACCGCAAGTATAACACATCCAGATGAAGTGTTCTTATAGAACACAGAATGATCCACATTGCACCTGCGAAAACCATCTGCAACTGCAATTACACTAAACTTATTAAACCATGCATGAGGACTTTGTTTCAAACCATATATCACTTTTTTTAGCTTGCATACTAGATTCTCCCCCTTAGCAACATACCCCGGAGGTTGCTCCATAAACACAGTCTCAACTCAATCTCCATAGAGAAAGGCATTCTTCACATCGAGTTGACAGAGGGCCCATGATTGATTTATAGCTATCGATAGTAGAATGCGAATGAAATTCAAACGAGCAACCGGTAAAAAAGTCTCAGCATAATCAACACCATAAGTCTGAGTAAAACCACGGGCCACCAACCGGGCTTTGTAGCGATTAACTGTACCATCAGCTTTGTGCTTGACAGAGAAGACCCATCGGCAAGTAGCAACGTTGCCATCAACAGGGCGAGGAACGAGCTCCCATGTACGACGAGATCTCAAGGCTTCTATTTCCTCATCCATTGCCATCTGCCATTGTGGAAGCAGACGCGCATCCTGGTAGTTCCTGGGGATTGACTCAGCAGACAAGGAAAGAGCAAAGGTACGGAAAGACGGGTGAAGATTATCATAAGAAACAAAAAATGAAATGGGATGTTTGGTACAAGAACAGATACCTTTGCGAAAAGCAATGGGAAGATCAAGAGATTGGTCTGCATCATTCGGGGAGACGATCGGAGGGGCCGAATTTGGCGGTGGTACATGTTGGCGACGATGATAAACCTGTCCAAAACGACCATCATTTGGATCTACTGGAGGAGGCATCACACTAGGTATAGGCATAGGTGGAGTGATAGAAACAGGAATGGGAAGAACAATATCAGACGATGTAGTCAACACATCGTGAGAATCCTAGTCAGAAAAAAAGATTGAGACTCAAAAAACGTGACATCCATGGACACATAATATTTCTGACTAGTCGGGTGGTACAAACAATATCCACGTTGGGTGCGGGAATATCCGACATAGACACATTTAAGTGCACGCGGGCACAACTTATCCAAACCAAGACTTAAATCCTGAACAAAACCAACACAACCGAAAACACGAGGAGACAAGCGAAACAACTCAGTATCAGGAAGAAAACGACGTAGATGGACCTCTCCTCCTAGGGGTGCATAAGGTATACGATTAATAAGATATACTGCAGTTAAGATAGCATCAGACCACAAATACCTAAGGACATTACGCTCCACTAAGAGAGTGCGTGCAACATCTAAGATGTGACGATGCTTTCTTTCAACAACCCCATTTTGCTGAGAGGTGTGTGAACAGGTAGTTTGATGAATAATCCCATAGGATGTACACAAAGAATTCACAGCAGAAGATATAAATTCTAAAGCATTATCAGTACGAAGACATTTGACAACAGTGGAAAACAGATTTTGTACTTTCAAAATAAATTTTTTTAGGACATCAAAAATCGACTGACGGTCTTTTAACAAATATACCCATGATACTCGGGAAAAATCATCAACAAACACAATATAGTAACAATGACCAGAAATAGACGCGACTCTAGAAGGTCCCCAAACATCACAATGAACAAGATCAAATGGCGATTGACTAGACACTAGAGTAGAACGTTTAAAAGTAGCACGATGATGCTTGCCAAATTGACACGACTCACATTGAAATGACTCAACTCTAATCCAAGGCAAAGCTTGTTGAAGATGACTAAGAGAAGGATGACCTAATCTACAGTGCCATATGAGTGATGACTCGGTGTCCGAAATAGAAGCTGCCAAACCACAAGAAATATCATCACACACCAACATATACACGCTATCACCACGATTACGCCCCAAACCAATCCTCTTCCTCGTCTGCAGATCCTGAAAAGTGCAGTGAAAAAGGAAAAAGGTAACGCTACAATTCAACTGTTTAGTGATCGCAGAAACAGATAGCAAGTTGACAGGAAATTCAGGTACGAAAAGAACATCAGTTAGTTTAAGCTGAGAGGAAGCCTACACATCTTATTCTCTGGACACTAAGCAAGATCGTCCATCGGCAATCGCCACAGAACGAAAAACAGATGGAGAAAGATTTTGAAAAAAAGATTTTGTACTTGTCATGTGAGAGGAGGCCCTGGAGTCAATAATCTAGGAATTGTCCCTGGAAGCAAGAAAGGCATTATCTCAGGAAATAGAAGAAGAGACTATGGCATGAGAAATTGTGCCTTGTAGCTGCTGGAACCGCGCAAAATCAGCCTGAGAGATAGTGACTAACTGTTCAACACCAGAAGTAAGTGACGGATTAATGCCAACTCTGTATTAGCATTGACCACTATCGGATGACCATGTTTATTCCAGCAACGATTCTCAGTGTGGCCCGTTCGTCGACAAAAGGTGCACACAAACCTACCCCGAGAATCACCACAGTCGGCTCCTTGACCACCACAAGAGGAGCGTTTACCACGCTCACGAGACGAAGACATGACGAAAAGACAAATCCTTCAGCAACGAGACAAGGGCATCACTGGTGATGGCTGAGGAACATCACCAGGTGCCCGTATAATAACAGGAACGGTGAGAGATGAGTGGTGGCTAGCGGTAGAGGTGGCGGCGGCGGCGGTGACGGTGACGGATTGCAGACTAAGGTTTGGTAGCGACGGCGGCGGCGACGTCTAGGGTTTTGGGTGACCTCTGGGGTCTAACCCAGTGCTCTGATACCATGTGAGAATAGGAAAAATAATTTGGATATCTCATTGGTAAAAGAGTACAAGAATATATATAGAGAAATATTAGGATTTTGTGGTATGGACCCAATATGGCCCATTAACTAGATATAAACCATAATATAACTCTAACAACTTGAATGCTGTAAAAAGCTGCAAATGTAGAACACGATATCATTGAATTTGACAAATCAACGAAAGTGACAGTGAACTGAAGGAACACATTCTAAACAAACATGTACAAGGTTATGGTTGTGCTAGTAGACATTTTGCGGCCCCAGGAGGTTGCTACCAAAACCAAGAGGGCAAACCTCTCTGAAAGAGAAGACATCCACCTGAAGGAATTTGCTTTCTGTTTCAGTACGAGCTTGCAACTTCAAATTGCAAAGACCAGCTTAGATGATCAGAATACTTAACGCTACAGTTGTTATAGGGGCCTCAGTGCCTCACTCTTCTTCACATCACTCTGCCAACACAATAGTTAATATGTTAGCTGCCTAGGACGTGCACTTGAATATTTAAATACACGAGAACAAAATATTGAAACATTTAATTATTAGTTTCGGTACATAAATATTTAATTATTATAGCAATGCATAAACCGGCTTTTTTTTAAATATTATTTTTTTAATTAATTATCAAAACAGATATCTTTATAATTATTTATCAAAATAGACATCTTTATTTTTTAACATTAAAATTTAGATTTTTTAAATTGTGGATTCCACTAGTTTTTAATATTAAAATTTTATTTTTTTAAAAATTGCCGTCCCATTAGATATTTAATATTAAATTTTATTTTTTTAAAACCATGACAGATCCTACTAGTTGTTTAAATTAAAAAATAATTTTACATTGAAACCCTTATAATTTCATTAAATTTCTTATAACTAGTTTTATTCCCAATTCTAAATAAGGGTAAGCAAAACCGGGTACCCGATCCCATTTTTAAAATCGGATCGGGTACCCTATTTTTCAGATCGGCAAAAACTCGACCTGTATCCGACCCGGTTTAAATCGGGTACTGAAAAATTAGCTACCCGGTTTAAACCGGATTGGATATTGGATATCCGGATCCGAATTTAAGTTTTATTTATTCTAAGGATTTGTTTTATATAACATTACATAAAAAAAAATGTGAAAAACTTATAATGATCATTAATTGCTAGAGCGAAGATATTTGAATGAAAACTAAAGAGAAGAGGTGGGGTAATGGCCATTGGGGCCTGGGAGTAGGGGTGAGCAAAACCGGATACCCGACCCGGTTTTCAAAACCGGATCGGGTACCCGGTTTTTCGGATCGGCAAAAACTCAACCCGTATCCGACCCGGTTTAAACCGGATATTAAAAATCGGTTAACCGTTTTAAACCGGATCGGATATCGGATATCCGGATCCGAATTTTAGTTTTATCTACTCCATAGATTTGTTTTATATAACAACATCAACATTCATAAAAAAAATAAATATAAAAACTTATATCTTATAAAGATGATTAAAACCTTACATTATTCACCCCACAAAAAAAAGTCACAAAAAAATAATAAAGAGTTTTATAAATCATATACATTAAAAAAAAAATCAAATATCTTCTGAAGCATCAATCTTAGACAAGGATGGACGCTAGAGAGAAGAGGCGAGATGATGAATGTTGAGGACTAGGAGGCAAGGATTTGAATTTTTTTTTTTCCTTTTACTTTTAACCCTAGAAAAGTTTAAATTTATTAATATGTATATAAATAAATATAACTATATAAGCAATTAAGTATATAACTCTTTTAAGTTTTTAAACCTAGGATTTTGATTATTTTTCTACTTAAGCCCTTGTAAAATTTTAAATTTATATATATATATATATACATAACAAAAAATATGAAAAACTTATAATGATCATAAGTGCTAGGAGCGAAGATATTTGAATGAAAACTAAAGAGAAGAGATGGGGTAATGGCCATTGGGGCCTGGGAGGCAGGAATTTGGATTTTTTTTTTTCATTTTTACTTTTTAGAACATATAAAATTTAAAATTATTATATATAAATTTTACAAGGGCTAAAAATTAAAAAATATCCAAATGCCTAATCAAAAACTTTAAAGAGTATGTATATATATGGTGTAGAAGGGGGATTTGGATTATATATATATAGAATATAATAAAAATTAAAAACCGGATCGAATTCGAATACCCGATTTTTAATTTCCCCTACCCCAGATCTGACCCGGTTTTCATTTAAAAAATTCGGATAGGGTACCCAACACTTTTTCCTGGATCAGGTACCCAAAAAAATCGGATACCGGATCGGATCATCAGATCCGGTTTTTTTTGCTTACCCCTACTTCTATTCTCTTATTTTTATTTTTACTCATTCTAACAGATTATTAATAATTTAAATAATTTAAATATTTTTTTATAATAACAAAATATTAAACATTGAAAAATTTTAACATACAAAAATTACTCTCCCAACTAAAATAAATTCACTTGATATTTTAGAAAACTTCTCTATATTGATAATCCTTCTAATAACAATGCTTGTGTGTTTTTACAAAAAAGAATTGGACAATTTATATAGACCTCTACCTAACAAATAGATCGTTATGATTAATTTGATCTAATAACTCTTATAAATAGGGTAGGTGTCACATGCCATCAATAATTCATCCCATCAACCCCAATAATGCTCTTTACCTACCCTAACAATAGCCTGCTTGCTGTTTTAATATTTATAGATAATTTTAATTTTTATGTTTATAAAAAATTTTAACAATTCTTATCTTTTAAAAATTTGACCATATATTATCCATAATTTTTATTTGTTAAAATGAGTGAGTAGAAATGAGAATAAAACTATTTACAAGAAATTTTATAAAATTATAAGGGATTCAATGTAAAATTAATTTTTTAATTTAAAAAACTAGTAGGACCTGACAATTTATAAAATTTTAATATTCAAAAACTAGTGGAACCCACAATTTAAAAAAAACCTAAATTTAATATTAAAAAAATAAAAGATTTTAATATTAAAAACTAGTGGAACCCACAATTTAAAAAAAACTAAAATTTAATATTAAAAAAATAAAAATGCCTATTTTGATAAATAATTATAAAAATATCTATTTTAGAAATTAATTAAAAAAAGCAAAAATTTAAAAAAAAGCCGCATAAACCCTGCATTGATTCATTATTTATAACAAATGCATTTTTTAATTTTTATTTCTAAAGTTTGTTTTCTAAAACAATTCTAAAAAACATGTTTTGTAAAAAATAGAAAACAAAAATAGAACATACTTGACAGAAGTTAAAAAGAAAAGATTTCAAAGGAGTTTCCAAAACAAACAAGCCCTGATTTGCACATGGAGAAGAAAATCACAAAACCAGTTATATATCATAATGCCAAAGGTGATGAAAAGATTCCCAGAAAGCACAATTACCATCCGATTGGATCAGATCCATGGTGTCCAGCCTTCATACATATTACACAAGTTGTCTACGCTCGTTGCTTGCTTTAGGAGATAATCCACTTGCTCTGAAATTGTCATGGACCTTGCAAGAGAAGACAAAGGTCAGTTGGATTAGAAGGTAACTTGAAACACAAACATAAAATTTAGGGTGAGGAAAACATCTAACAACAAATTTACCTGAACTCGTCATTCTCTCTGCCCTCCAATTTCAGTTCAACTTGTCTCAAAACAGACAAGGCATAAGAGTTCTTTTCTGTCAGCATAAAATGGTGAATACCAAGTTAGAAAACAAGAAAAACGAAACGTTAACTCCATTATATAAAGGAGCTATCCATCCAGAAGTACACTTAAACCTTCAAACATCACTATATTGGCTGACCAAACAAAATTCCAGATCTGTCAATTCTGCTTTTCTAATTTCTTAGGAAGCACTGGAATGAATGGAGATCTTACCGCTAGTAACACAGTTTGCAGAATGTGTATATGAAGCTTTGTCATTATGTTCCCAATGCCACTCAACCTTGTTTGAAGAATATTCCCTATGTTTACTTCTCACAGACTTTTCGTCCCGGGAGCCTTCCTCTACCATATTATGCCAACGCTCAATGCTGGACACCTTAACATTTGAAGATGATGACAGCAACCTACTCTTGTGTAATTCTGCTAGTGCTCCATTATCAGAACTAGTAATGCTGATACCTGTAGATTTACTTGATGACAAAGTTTGCATACTTCCTTGTAGATCAGGTGGCACTGAAGTAGCAACAACAGTAACACCATCTTCTACTGCAAATTGAGATACAGAATTATCACCTGCCTCGCTCTCTAGGCAATGAATACTCGGGCATGAAACATGCATATCATCTGCTACAGAATTATCAAAAGATAAGAGTTCTGCAGTATCAACAAGCCTTGTTGCAGATGGTTCACTTGAACTGATGCTCGAGTCCAAGCTGCTAGTGTATGTACAATCTGGAGGGGAGATCCATTCTTCACCTTGTGGAGATAACTCAGTGAAGCTCTGAAAATTGCCTCCATCACCCCCTACAAGTAAATTTTTATCCTTGTCATCTTGTAGACTGTCACCACCATTTGAAAAATCAGATCTCGACAATGCAAGCTCCTGGGACCTAACAAATTGAGTCTCACCAACACCTTCAAGTGCCTGTAGAAGATCATATGTTTTTTCCTTTTATTACTGAATCAAATGTAAATCCAAGAATAAGCTCGAGGAAGACATTCCAGAAAAAAAACAAGTTGTAGCAATCATGCAACAAGAATTGTATATTTAACTAGTATTATTCTTTTCAAGAATTTGCTGAAGCACAACGTATAGTTAACAGATCATGAACACTGTTCAACATGAATAAAAGTGCATGACTACATATTGCACTAAAGATTTTTATTAAGTTGTCAAGGTTTTAAAATCTTCAAGAAGTTAACATGATCAAGTATCGCATGATTATGGTTGCTCTTCATTATTGAGTCTCATACAACCTTCCGTGCATCAAAGCCAAAGAAAACACATGGCTACAATAAAAAAGCCATTAATAGGTAAACTTAGTGGTATTTCAGTTTACACTAGAAGTAGCTAAGCAAACAAAATCTACAGAGAAGTTCTAGTATCAACAATGATTATTAATGAGATGGAATTACCTTATGCAAATTTCCAGCATGCAGGCCTGAAGCTCTCCCAAGCTTGGTCAACATTGAATGTAGGTCCTTCACAGAACAGATTATAGATGGTACTAAATGTTCTAAAGATTGACATGCCTCTCTAAGCCTGAAACAGTATGACTTGTAAAGTGCTTGCCCATGAATGGGAGGAATATAAGATTTGCTTTCCTTGTCTTTTGAGATTGCATCGGCCAAAGCAATTAAATCAGTAGAGAGCAAAGCTTCAAGAGGGATAAGGATCTCATTTGCCTAAAACATGAGACATAAGTTGCATTACCCAACAAAACAATAGAATTAATTAGAACAGAATGAGCTAGCTCCATTGCATATGGGAGCAAAATAATTTGTGCAGTAACAAAACAAATGAAGCTTAGGGCTGCAACCTTGCCAAGATCTGCCATTAGGACACTATGTGCTGCAGCAGCTTGTTTTCCCAAACCATAAAGATCATGGAGGCTCCTAGTAATAACCAGAACCTACAGAGAAATAATCACTGAATATGAAATGAAGCAAACCATAATGATTGACGAGGGATGTTAAGGAAAATAAAAATAAAAGGATTTCTTGATAATTTCATTATTAATCAGACATTAAATTTGATCAATATCTATTCAATCAAAGATCACAAAATTTATGAATAATCACCTACCACTTGCTTTTCAACCAGTTGAAGTAAGAATAGTGTGAAATTACTAACAGAAATATCTGTCATATCTGTCCAAATGCTTTGTTTGTTTGTTTTTGCTTATTATCTTAATTTCACTCTGATGAAAGTTTTAGCATATTTTATAAAAAAAGCATGCTTAGGCCAGATTAATATGGCTGCTTATTTCAAATCAAATAATGACAGTAGTAGTAATGGCTACAATTTTCTACAGTCACAGATGTTACTCTGTATGATAACCCGAATCTAGAATGATAATCTGAGATGTGCTACAGATAGATCCTTATCATTGCTTGGGATAATAAAATATAGAGATTTTTACCATAGGACAAAATCAAGTGTTCCTTTCAAGCAATTTTTAAGTACCAACAGTCCTTATGCTCTTGATCTCTCACTTGGAGAACAATTGCCTCACCAACTCATCCCAGTTTGTTTACCACTTGAATTTGTTTTGAAGCCAAGGACCTTCTAGCTAGACTGACACATTTTGTGACATGGTGCTCAATAATTTTAGTATTTTAAATTTAAATATTCAAAATAGTTTTATTTGGTATTTTAATATTATCTTAGATTTATTAGTTAGCTCATTATCCAGTAATTTGCAACTATTTTAATTTTATTTACTATTTTGTCTTTAGTTTAGGTCTCTATAAATATTGTTTTAGGGTTTATGAAAAGGAATGGATGAATTGAAAATTGATTTTCTCGTTTGCTCTATTTTGAGAGTGAGTTCTTAGATTAGAACTGATTATCTGCTGCGTCAGGTGGTATCAGAGAGAGGATGTCAACTGATGGTGACGGTGATGGTCTTCATGACGGTGATCAGGAGGCTAGAGCCCTTCTAGGGGGCGAAGCGTTGCAACGATTGGAGCGACGTTCGGATGGATCTCAGATTCCGGCATTTTGATGAGCGCTTTGAAGAAATTGTAGAACGTCTAGATGCTCTACAAATTGATGCACAGAGGAGACGGAATGAAAATAGAAGGCCAGGAGTGGAGGTGGCTCGTGGTGTTCTTATTGACAGACGTCGTCATGTCCCTATTCATAGACAATATGTCTATGATGAAGATTCAAAGGAAGAAGACGATTTTGAACCAAATTGGTTCGGACATCATCAACCATATGAAGGTCAGAGGGCGAAAAATAATTATGGGCGTGTTAACAGGGATGGTGGAGATTTCCGGTTAAGGGTGCATATCCCGTCTTTCAACGGAAGCTTGGCCATAAAAGAATTTTTGGATTGAATTGTAGAGATTGACATATTCTTTGACTACATGGAGATCCTTCCAGAGAAACAGGTTCGATTGGTAGCATGCCGTTTGAAAGGGGGAGCATCTGCATGGTGGGAACGGATTCAATCCAAGAGAGAAAGAGAAGGCAAAGGTCTTGTATGAACTTAGTACAGAATGAAATATTTATTGAAAAGGGAGTTTCTACCCACAGATTTTGAGCAGATCCATGAAAACACTACAGAATTCATGAGACTGGCTGAGAGAAACAACCTCCTTGAGTCAGAAGGGCAACAGGTTGTAAGGTATTTGGAGGGGTTGAGGCCATCACTCAGAGACAAAATTGGTGTACAAGTTATCCGAACCTTATTTGAGGCGAAAAATATGACCCTAAAGGTGGAGTTAATACAACAAGACCGAGGTTGGAGGAACCATGGAGATTACAAAGCTGAAGAGTCCATAGATGAGTTTTAAGATCGTAGCAATAAAAATAACAACCAATACAGGAGGAATAAGACAACAGATCTAAAAGATCAAGAAGGGAAAGATAAAGAAATCAAGAAAGCAGAAAATCCCTATATGAAACCTACTATGGGGAAGTGTTTTAGGTGTAATCAACCTTGACACAAATCAAATGAATGTCCCTTAAGGAAGACCGTGAACATTATAGAGAAAAATAAAGAAATTATTTGTGAGCCAGATAGTGATGAGGAAGATGAATATGAAGCCGAAGGAAGATGAATATGAAGCAGATGAGAGGCAAATTTATCTTATAAAGCGGATAATATCAACTCCTAAACATGAAGAGCAGATTCAAAGCCATCAGTTGCTTAAAATTAAGGTGTTCAGTTCCATTACTGAAGATGGAAGTTGTGAAAATATAATTAGAGAAACTTCTAAAATTGAAGAAAAAGATAAAAAGATTGATTGGAAGAGTGTTGATGAAAGAAAGAAGAATAACGAAAAGGATTTTTCTGAGTTTCACAAAGAATCAAAACTAAGGGTGTGGTTGTTTTCGAAGAAGAAGAGGAAGAAAGCTACTAAATGGGAAGAATTCAAGAATAAGAAGTTTTAATTTTGGAATGGGGATGGTTTGCTGAATTCAAGTGGGGTGAATGACGCAGCATGGTGCCCAATAATTTTAGTATTTTAAATTTAAATATTCAAAATAGTTTTATTTAGTATTTTATAATTATCTTGGATTTATTAGTTAGTTTGTTATCCAGTAATTTGTAACTATTTTAGTTTTATTTACTATTTTATCCTTAGTTTAGGTCTCTAAAAATATTGTTTTAAGGTTTGTGAAAAAAGAGGGATGAATTGAAAATTGATTTTCTCGTTTGCTCTATTTTGAGAGTGAGTTCTTAAATTAGAACTGATTATGCGCTGTGTCATTTTGTTATCATTTACAAGATGAAAAGCAGCTATCATAATCAATTTTTCCTAATTGTTCGTCACAATGACCATACATCTTATGTTTGATGTCATATCCCTTTTCTCACCATGTCATATCCCTCCAAGTCCATTTTTGTCAAAGGTTTGACACCTCTCTTTTGACATGCTAAATGCATAACTTACCCTGTCAAAGTGTAATATTGCTGTAAATAGAAATTAGGAAAATTAGTTGGAGAATCCCTCAATCCAAGGGATAGGGGTGGTTAGTTTCCTATTTGATCTCAGGGTAGTTAGTTGTACATGTTATTTAAAGCACTCACATTTTGAAAATGAAAAATATCACAGTTTTTTCTCTCCCAAACTTGTGACATGGTATCAGAGACCTAGGTCGTTTTTATCAGAAACCTTTTTGAACTATGTGAGGCCTTCATCGCGGTCACTTACATTGTTGTCCTAAGATTGGTACTAGGTTTCTGTCTTCTTTTGCTACATTCCTTTCTCTTTCCGTTCCTTCATTATGGCTGTCTCTGAAATCAAGTCTACCAACATATCTCCATCATCTGAAGATGTTTCTACAGTCCAAAAAATTGGAGACTTGAAGAATATCAGGACATCATACCGATTGAATGGAAAAAATCATCTCAAATGGTCACAAATTGTTCACATCTATCTAAAGAGAAAAGGAAAACTTAGCCATTTGCTTGGAATAGGACCAGGGAAAGCAGATCCAGGATTTGCAACATGGGATGAAGAGGATTCAATGATTATGTCTTGATTGTGGGACTCAATGGAACCAGCCATTAGTGACACCTGTATGCTTTTGGCTAGCGCAAAAGAGGTATGGGATTATATCCATCGCATGTACTAAAAAACTCATGATGCAACGCAGATTTATGAGATAAAAATCAGGACCGGTGCTATGAAGCAAGGGGACAAAACTGTCAGAGAGTATGCCAATACCCTGCAAACTCTATGGCAGGAACTTGATCATTACCTAGTGTTTGAGATGAAATGCTCAGAGGATGCTGCAATTCTGAAGAAATTTATTGAAGGAGACAGGGTGTATGATTTTTTGGCTTGATTGAATCCTGAATTTGACCAGGTTAGAGTACAGATTATCGGTAAGGAGGAAACACCCTCATTGGAAGAGACAATATCCCTGATTCGGGCAGAGGAATGTAGGAGGAACTTGATGCTTGAAAAACAACCAACCATGGAAGGATCTGCATTTGTGACAAAGACAAAGCAGCAGGGGAAAGATAAGGATGAATTGCCAAGGAATTCTGGCAAGAACTACCAGTGGCGGGAGAACAAAGACAATTTATGGTGCACCTACAGTAAGAAAACAAGGCATATAAGGAGAAAATGCTGGAAACTGAACAGCAAAGTGGGGAAATCATAGAGGACAGCATAGACCTCTAACTAATTTGGCTGAACAAATCAAGGCCGAAGAAGGCTCAGAGACAAAGGGATTCAATGGTGAAGAAATTGAAAAGTTGAGGAATCTGCTTGGATCTCTTGAGAAACCATCTGGTGCAAGTTCATTAGCTCTCTCAGGTAAGCTTCTAATCTCTTATGGAATGCATGCCTCATACAAGTTTTACATCAACTCTTGGATTCTCGACTCTGGAGCCACAGACCATATGAACCACTCCTCACAATTATTTCATTCCTATACCCCGTGCCCTTGTAATAGGAAAATTTTGGTAGCAGATGGTTCCCTAGCTACTGTTGCTGGAGTAGATGTTCATATCACCCCTTCAATTGTGCTTAAAATTGTACTTCCTGTCCCAAAACTGTCTGCCAGCCCTATTTCTATTTAAAAACTTACTAATGACCTTCATTGTCATGCTGTTTTTTCTCTATCTCACTGTGTTCTACAGGACCAGGTTTCGGGGAGGAAGATTGGATTTGCTAAGGAAAGGAATGGGACTCTATCTTATCTAGAAATATCACTAATGTGTCTTAAGTTCTTCTCATAAAGATGTTATCTGCCTGCACCATTTTCGTTTGGGCCATCCTGCGTTTGGAGTCTTTAAAGTTTTGTTTCCCCAGTTGTTTGCTGAGTTTCATTGTGATATATGTGAACTAGCAAAGCATACTCATGAATGTTTTCCTGTCAGTAATAAACGATGTTCTTTCCCTTCCATTTGATTCATAGTGATATTTGGGGGCCATCTACAATTCCAAATATTTCAGGAGCTCGTTGGTTTGTCTCTTTCATTGATTGATTACATACGAGTTACATGGCTTTTTCTCCTAAAACAGAAATCTGATGTTAGTGTTGTCATTGCAACTTTTCACTCTATGATAAAAAAATAAATTTGGGGTAAAATCAAGGTGTTTAGGTCTGATAATACAAGAGATTACTTTAATCAAATTTTGTCACTTTATTTTCAACAAGAAGGCAATTCATGATTCATCTTGTGCTAACACACCCCAACAAAATGGAATAACTGAGAGGAAAAATAGCCATTTGCTTAACACGTCTAGAGCCTTAATGTTCCAAGGGAATGTCCCTAAATCCTATTGGGGAGAAGCAGTCCTTACTGCCACACACTTGATAAACCAGTTACCCTTACAAGTGCTAGACAATGAAAGCGCAGCAGACACCCTTAATACCTTTTTCCCTCATTTTTGAACACCTAATGGCCTTACCCCTAGAGTCTTTGGGTGCACTGCCTTTGTGCATATTCACAGTCACCATAGAGGTTTGGATCCCCGTGCAATTAAGTGTGTATCTCTTGGTTACTCACCTACTCAAAAAGATACAAATGATATCACCCCACATCACGAAAATTCTATATTTCAGCTGATGCTACATTTACTGAGAACATGCCATATTTTTCAAATTCTCATCTTCAGGGGAGACTTATTCAGAAGATGAAAATTTTGAGTCATTTAGTCCTCTTGACCTACGTATACCCTCATCAAGCCCAATCCCTTCAGCAAATACTCCCCTACAAATTGAGTCAATCATCCCACAGGCTGAAAATTGTCCTCCTGTAGATGCCCCAGAGTCGATTTCAGAGTGCCTTCCTTCACAACATGTGTCTTCTTCAGAAAATATCCATGTCACTCAAGTTTTCCCTAGATTTTCTCAAGTGTATTCCAGAAGAGCTACTGTTCCAAACCAAAGCAAGTTCAAGAGGACAACCAGAGCATTGAAAATGAGAACGTGGCAAGAAATGATCCTTCCTTGCAAATTGAAACAATTGAGACCTCTATTGATGACTCTGATATTCCCATTGCAATTAGAAAAGGCACTAGGGAATGCACCAACAGACCGCTATACCCTATTTGCCACTATATGTCACTGAAAAACTTATCAACAATCTACAAAAAATTCATAGTAAGCCTGAATAACATTTCCATACCCAAAACTGTGCTTGAGGCATTATTACAAAAAGAGTGGAGGAATGCTATGAGAGAAGAAATTGATGCTTTGGAGAAGAACAAGACATGGAAGATTGTTGATATGCTAAAAGAAAAAAAACATAGTTAACTGTAAATGGATATTCACCCTAAAATACAAAGCAGGTGGATCACTAGAGAGATACAAAGCAAGATTAGCTGCAAAAGGGTACACTCAAACCTATGGGGTTGATTATCAGGAGATTTTTGCTCCGGTAGAAAAAATGAATACAGTAAGAATCTTATTATCTTTGGCTGCTCACTTTGATTGGACACTTATGCAGCATGATGTGAAGAATGCCCTCTCCATGGAGAATTGAATGAAGAAATTTACAAGCGCATTCTACCAGGTTTTGAAGGAGAACAATCAAGCAAAAAAGCGTGCAAATTGAACAAGGCACTATATGGACTAAAATAGTCTCCTAGAATGTGGTTTGGTAGATTCACTGAAGTGATGAAAGATTCAGGTTACAAACAGAGTCAAGGTGATCATACTCCATTCATTAAACATTCAGCCTCAGGAAAATTAACTGCATTCTTAGAGTATGTCGATGATATTATTGTGACCGGGAATAACGAGGGAGAGAAACATAAATTGAAACAGCTACTAGCCCGAGAATTTGAGATAAAAGAGCTAGGGAGATTGAAGTATTTTCTTAGCATTGAGGTGGCTTACTCTGATCAAGGAATTTTCATTTTCCAACAAAAAATATGTACTGGATCTCTTGAAGGAAACAGAGAAATTGGGGTGTAAACCCGCCTCTACTCCAATGGATCCTAATCAAAAACTTGGAGAAGCTAAGGAAGAACCAGCAGCTAAGGAAGAACCAGCAGTTGATAAGATGTTCCAAAAATTAGCGGGTAAACTTAAATAACCTTGGTCATACTCAACCTGATATAGCATATTTAGTGAGTGTAATAAGTCAGTTTATGCATGATCCACGAGAATCCCATCTACAAGTTGCTTACAGGGTTCTACACTATCTCAAAGGAAGTCCAGGAAAAGGGATTTTGTTAAAAACGAGCGGTAGACTTACATTAGAAGCCAACATTGGTGCAAATTATGTGGGATCAATAGTTGACAAAAAGTCAACATCAGGCTACTGCACACTCCTTGGTGGAAATTTGGTAGCATGAAGGAGCAAGAAGCAAAATGTTGCAGCGAGATCAACTGCAGAATCAAAATTTAGGGCGATTGCTCAAGAGATCTGTGAACTACTATGGTTGAAGATTGTCTTGGATGACTTGAAAATTGAATGGGAGAGACCTATGAGGCTTTACAGTGATAATAAATCAGCCATCAACATTGCCCATAATCCTATACGACATGATAGGACAATACACATCGAGATTGACAGGCATTTTATCAAGGAAAAACTAGAAGAAGGTTTGGTTTGTATGTCATATGTTCCCTCTGAAGGACAACTTGCTGATGTTCTAACAAAGGGATTAAATAGCACAAATTTCCATGGGATTATTGCCAAGCTGGGAATGAAAGACATCTATCCCTCAGCTTGAGGGGGAGTGTCAAAGTGTAATATTGCTGTAAATAGAATTAGAAACATCAGTTGGAGAATCCCTCAATCCAAGGGATAGGGGTGGTCAGTTTCCTATTTTATCTCAGGGTAGTTAGTTGCACATGTTATTCAAAGCACTCACATTTTGAAAATGAAAAATATCACAGTTTTTTCTCTCCCAAAAACGAGGACAAGACCAACCAGCTCAAGGAATTGGTTCCAAGTGCAACAGTAGGTGTGCAAGCAGCAACTGGGCGCCTGTAATAGTGACCTGAATTATATGAAGTCTGGAATTTGGAATTGGATTTTTTAAGGTCTGATTTATGGTCCTAGCTCAGAGAAGACTGGCATAATTTGCATAAACAAATCTCAGGATAAGTTGGGCTAAGGGCGGCTGTGGGGCTTAATCAGACATCAGTCTTGGCCTGGATAGACCATTGACGTCCATACACATCAAAAGTTTGCAAGAAGTGCAAATTGAAGCTAATATTATCATGTTCTTTGGTTTGGCATGCCTTTCACTTGACAGTGTCCCTTCCTATAATTAGGATACAGACAAAACCAGTACACCATCATCACTATGTCAATCAATTTAGACAGTGTGAACATATACTTATCTTAGTTTAGTTGACCTTATCCTACTTCTAATTTGATTTGTATCATCCTCAGTTAATTTGATACTTTGTCAGTGTTTATTTGATCCAACTTCAAGCATATATATATATATATATATATATGCATCTAGTAGGTCTCTTGCGTTGTTTGGGGGTCTGTGGAATAAGAGAATTCAGTTTTCTCCCAAACACAACCCGTTCCCATGTCTGCAATAAAGTGGAATGAGATATCTGATAATATTCCTTACAACAGCAAAAAATATATGCCTTAATCTCACTATCCAAACTGTGATCTGAAAAGTCACAGCTGGAAATGGGTATGAAGTTACAACTTAGAACAAACCTTGGCATGAGCTCACGATGAAGAGAAATCAAGTCGCCTTTCTATAACCACATCTTAAACTAGCCCATGCATTTATGTCTCCTAAGGTGTAAATTTCAAATCCAATATTTAGCTTCTTTTTGTTTATCAATGTTCACCTAGAGCAATTACGCCTTACACCTGTGCTCTATGCTGTCATCATTTTTATTTTAATATTCATTCCGAGCTAAATTAAATCTAGAACAGGCACCATAGCAGAGAAAGGGGTCAAAATCATTGTTTTTACGAACTACTGTATGGTGTACTCTTTTTATTTACCTCCTCAAGCATAGATCCGCATTCTGAGGTCAAAGCAGTATGTCCCTTTGAAACACGAGCAAATGCCGATAATGTCGCACTAGCTTCATAAGCACAATCAAACATAGTGGTGATATTGTCTTGTAAGTCACCTGCAAATATACATCAAAATTCATTAGTGTAATACTATAAATGTAATAGTTACAAATATAAGAATCTCAGAACATTAAAATATAAGGTTAATTTTACTGACACAAGACAATATCTAATATATGAAAGTTCTTGGTCATACCTGAAGCAGATTTTGCCTTTGCAGAGACCACAGCGAGTTCTCTGGTTGCAGAAAACAAGCTATTGGCAGCAGCTTCCATGTCATTCTTTGCTAACTTCCACTCTTGTTCAGCACCTATGATACAAGGGAACAAGAAGAAATGATGATGACAATCTACAGGAGAATATGGTGAAGTACAGTAGAAGTCCTAAAAAATTGAGGATGAAGAGATATGCTAGGATCTCAAACTGACATGTAAAAGAATGATAAGCAACATCTAATCTTGTTAGAACAGTCAAGTAAGCATTTTGCCACGATCTGCCATTATTGGTAGTCCCTCCACAAGATTTCTCTGTGGGCAAATGGAGAATATCATCTCTAGATGCTTCAAATTCAACCACAGAAGTGCAAATCTTGATAATATCAGACACCTGCTCTTGAGTTACCCATAGCAATTTTTTTCTTCTCAATAAATGATTGTGAAATTCTGTGGGAATTCCAGGAGTACCAACAATGCCTGGGCTGGCACAAGCCCATCCCATGGCTCTTTCAAGCTGACCTTCCACTGACATAGAAGTCCTTTCACAATCTTGTAAGCACCCTGTTACATTTGCTAATGCTGAAACTGAAGACTGAAGCTTTTCCGACAACTTTGGTCTGCTCAAGTTTAAGATTGTTACGTAAAACTTATCATTACCAAGAATACTATGAGATAAGACCTTGCTTCTCAGGGTATGGGGCAAGGAAAGGTCATGCAGCCATTCCATCTGAACAATTTCTAAAACTGACTTGCGAAGAGATTCAGTAAGCTCATTCACCTGCCTTTTCATTAGGGAAATAGCTGATTTAGCAGTCCTAGCATTCTCATGTGCGTTACAGCATTCCTCAAGCATAAAGTGAACTTTCTTCACTGGTCCATCATCATGTCTTAATTTATCAGCCTCCTTTCTTGTATGCTCTATGTTCTCATTCTGTTTATCCAATTGCATCATGAAAGCAGGAGCCAGTCTTTCTTTCAAGTAACAGCTGACATGATTCTGCAGATGAATCTCAAGCTTTTTCTTGACCACATTGTAAAGCTGATCAAAACCTAAGTTTTGATCAATAGAAGATGATATATTATGTATGCATAAATCAAGCATAGAGTCCAGAATTCCAATTTTCCAGATAAAGAAAGAATGGTTCCCGAGTAAGCTGGTCAACCTCCATGTCAGGCCAGACAGAGGAGTACCAGAAGCAACAGTTTCAGCAACATTATTTGTGGACTCATCTAAATAAGAAGCCCCATAAGATGACAAAACATGGTCAACTGATTCCAGCTCAAAAAATGGCTTCGCAAGAGCTGCAAGAAGACCCTTGCTTCCTCTGCTATGCAACTCACTGCCCTGCTCAGGGATTATTAAAGTTGAAAATAATCTTCCACTAGAAGCAAGTGAAGTTTTAATATCAGTCTCTAGCTTTTTCAGAGAAGCGCTTCGTATATCTTTCTCATTCCAAGTTTTCTGAAGTTTATCTAATTTGGCTCTGCAAGCTTCTTCTTGGGATGCTAACTCCTCAGCTTCTTCCCAGGACAGATTATCCCGACCCTTAACCGCAGCCTCTTCAAGAGTTAACTGCTGCTCTGTGATGAGTCCAACCTTTACAAAATAGTTCTTTTCAAGCTCCAACAAGGAAGCCCTCTCCAATTCGACCTCCACAAGTTTTTCAAGTGCAGTATCAATGGACCCCCGAATTTGGGATAGTAATCCAAAGGCTTCCATTACTTCTGAATTGTAAGAAATGACTGACTTGATAATATCTGGTAGAATAACTTCAGTCATCTGTTCAATTAATTTCTTACAGGAATATAGGCAAGCCTGAAAAAGAGAAGGCCAGTTTACTTCAGAGATAAAGTGCACATTCTCCATAGTAATATCAGAGCCAAAAAGTTCCCAAATTTCATTAACAAAACTAGAAACAAGAACACATTTTTCTATCTGCTCCTCAAACTCATCATATGTAACTGAATCATGTAGCTTAAAATCATCCTCTATCCACCTAACTTGGACAGAAGAATCATTCAAAAAATTCAACAACTTGACTTTAACACCCTTATATATCTCATTTGCCACAATCTGTACAAGAGATATCACCCTTGATTTCCGGTCCTCAAGATCTCCATGCACATTAAAATCCTTGGTGACATGATGTTTCTGTTGCCCTTCCCGATTGACAGAATCAACATCATTCTTTGAAAATCCTGAAGACTGCATATATTTTGTGAAGGCAGATAGCAACTTCTCTTTTGATTTTACTTCGGTATCTGAAGCAATAGAATTCATGAGCCCAGAACACTCAACGGTAACCTTGTCTATCTCTGTTGCATATGTCTCCATTTTATGAATGAGATCACGATGCCTCTGTTTGATAGAATCTGAGAGGTCACCTTTTGCCTTTGCAATAAGTTCAGCTGCTTGTCTTTTTGCAAGTGACAGAGTATCAGATGAAAGGCTATTCACTAACTGTTGCAGAAGTTGTGCCCAACCACTAACAGGGGTTGTTGTAATGTAATTTAGTGGTAAAACTCTTTGCAATGCTAAGGCAAATTCATGAAGTGCTTCCAATGCGCAAGAAAGCCCAGTTTGCAGCTCTGCAACAAGCTGGGAAACTTCTCTATCTATTTCACAACACTGCACTAGTGTTGGTTCTGGAACAACAGTAAGTGGGATTCCTGAGACCAAAACAGTAGACTTAAGAGACAAAGCATCTTCTAGACCGCTTAAACTTGTACAAGCCTCAACATCAGGAATAGAACCATTTTGTAACGCATCAAGCACCTTTCCATGTTGCTCTACCCAGAAAACTGCTTCTTGGGCTTTCTCAGTTGCCAGAGCTTTAGCTTGTGCAAATTCATGAGCTTGTATTTCAAAAGAAGCACAGGTTTTTTCTGAGATAGAATTCAGCTCAGCTAAGATAGCCTTTTCCGACTTTTCAAGCTGTAGAAGGTTCAACTTCTCATTGTCGACATGATAATAAATGGCAGATATGACCTCATAGTGATTAAGCATACCCAAAAATCTCTGGCATATATTCACAATAAAGAAAAATTAGTTGGCCTGGCTCTCTGGTTCAACTTATACCACATGTAATTTAGAAAAAAACATATTATTCCATACCTTGAGTGCAGATTCAGCTGCTGGTAATGTTGACAGCAAAAGATCATGATGTTCCTGGTCCAGAGGAATGTAAACAATAAATATCATGCACACTCTTACCCAGATAGCATCTTCTTAAACACATTACAACTCATAGCCATTTTCATTTACAATAATTGACGATTCTGAGAAACTTTAATTGCTGAACGAAAGAAACGTAAGTGATCAGAAACAAATGAATAATACAAAACATATAACAAATATATCAATGGCATTGAAAGAAGTTTGCATAGGGCATCCTGAACTTTCAACCAGTCAAATGTTCAACAACTCTCAGAAGACAATAACAAAATCTTATGATTGATTAGCCGATAATTTATGTATTATTGAAAGCACAGCCCTGTTAGATTTTATTCATTTGAAAGTCATTGATTTCAGATACATGCACAAAATGCTTTGTAGCATATAAACATATGTTAACAAATTAAACAAACTTTCCAAGAATAGATTACCTGGAGCGGGACACGGATTTCCTGAATCCTAGATGCAAACAAACTCAAGCTGACAGCCAATTCCATTCCCTTCTTTTCTTCACCGCCAATTGCCGCTTCATCATGGTTATCTCCACGTGTCCACTCCACTAATGGATCCCAAACAAATACCTCCAACATCATTAATATAATATCTTTATTTTTTCGGAGAACAGCAGTTACAGCCTCGCAGTTAGACCTGAAGGTACCTTCTGTTCCAGTCAATCCTAAAGCAGCTTCAATTATTTGAGTAAGCCGAAAGGGTACAATTTCAGGGATCTTTAACCTTTTGCCTTTATCAAAGCAGACATTGTAATCTATATGAACAACATCACCACTGAAGAGATCAATTAAAATGTTGTCCAAATGTCGGTCCCCTAGGCCCAAAACATGGCCCACCATGCTCATGGCAGCTACACTAGCAGAGAACCTGAAATTCAAAAAAAGCAACCTCAGAGTACATTCAATAGAAAACAGATCATGAGTGCAAGACTGCTCTACATCATCATGTGAATAATAAAAGCAATGTGGAGTAGGTCGTAGCTTAAGTGGTTAAAAGCATCTTATATCATTTCAAATGAAAAGAGATGGCATTGTTCCATCCATCCTCATTTGATGTTATAGATGCAAGCTTCAAACTGTTCTATTCAATAAGACTAGATGATCTGAGAAAGATGCACCCAGCTCTTGTAGCATTCCTGGTCCTAGCAAACGTATTTGTAGCAGCACATTACGAAAAAAAAGAAGCATGGAGAAAGATAAATATGAACCTTTTGGCCTTCAGATTAAAAGCTTTGAATCCTTCACTGGCACACCACATCTCCTGCCAAAGGAGTTGCCTTGGAGTCTCTTGCATAAGCTCCAGAAGAACTTTTCTTTTGACTTCATGAGGCCAATCCTTTCGTGAAATTACTCTTCTCAAGCCTTTCTCTTTAAGAGCTGGTATGATTTTTCCATAGAACATATCAATTGGACGAGGGGCAGTTGGCACTATGTCCTTCACATTGCCAGGACCAAGAGCAGACACTTGTGCTAACTGGCAACGGTTTTGCCAAGACTTGAATACACTATATATACTCGTTACATTTTCCACCCATTGGATTAGGCCAGCTCTGCCACTGATTGGGGTCACAGTATAGTATCGAATGGCAAGGGATCGTCTACAAGTATCACTGTATGTTTGTAGAAAACAGTTAATTGCTTGCAACAGCTGCATAATCCTAGCATCCAGGCGTAGGTCCTCTCGGCCTTTAAGGAGGTAAGGATAATTCTGACCATCTGAGCCTCGTAGCACAACCTTCTTGGGTCTCGTCTTTGTTGATAGTATAGTTAACTTTTCAGAGAAGGAGGATATGGTTATAATGCTTTGGGTGACAATGCTAGGATTTTCAAATGAATGAAACACTGAATTTTGCTTCTCAAGACCAGGCATGGGAACATCAGAAGATGAAAGCAATGTCAGGCGTGGAGCCACGTCACTCAAAGATATAGATGACTTTCTCTGGTGAGATGCTAAAGATGTTGCTATTGTGTCAAATGGCCGCCATGCTTCTCCTAGGGCTGCTACAGATCCAGGGGGTGTTTTAAAAGCCGAGATGGCTAATTCCAGCTGCTCTTGATATTCCTTCTGGAACCATATCTCATAAGCTGTTTCTGGTGCACGAGATGTTGCTGCCAATCGGCGCTCTAAAGCAACAACAACTGGAGCCATCAGAGCAGAGTACTTTGCTGCATTTAATTTCCTCTTTTCACCATAACTAAGGGTGGGATTTCCAGCAATCCGTGCAGCTTCATCTTTTAACATACTTATACGCCTCATTACATCTGAATTCCAATAAAGAAATTCAATAATTCCACATCCAGTTTGATACATGCAAAAGTTTCAACATGCATCAAAAGCAGGGATACTCATCAAATAATGTATGCAATCACATGACCATTCAGCAATATATGGGCAATTTCACAGGTGAAACATAGAGTTTTATTACATTGAAAAAATTAAAAATTTGTACTCAATTTTGACGTTAAAAAAAATTGGCATAAATATTCCAACCAAGCTAATACATGTAAAAGTTCACATTATGAATAAATTCCAGAGTCACTTTACCAAAATAGACATGATCGAAATCATACATATCAACTTACTGAACAAGTGTACAACATTCTACTTAAGTCAGTTGTTTGTAATGACCTGGAGGTCATTTGTCTATGGAGAATGACCTGGGCTTCTGCTGAGCAGGCAGTAGTGACCAAACTGTTATAAGAGTCATCAAAGGACCGAAGGGGAAAGGAAAGATGTTCTCTCTCTCTCTCTCTACTCTTTCTTCTCTCAATTTCTCTCTCTTCTAACAATATCTTAGGAACCAGTTAACAGCGATATCAAAAGACTGGTCCTCAGACAAGAAGCCTAAAATATCCACCATGGCAGAAGGAACATGCCTCAAAATTCTTGTAGAGCAAGAAATGCGTCTACCAACTTTAATGACATCCACGAATATGGCACTTAAGCCTTACAACTTTAACGGATTCCACGAATATGGCACTTAAGTCAATTGAGGAGAAAATGATGGCCAATTCCACAGAAATGAAAGCCTTCATGACCAACATCGTGGCCCTGATTGGGGAAAGTGTTAGGAGTTCTCATCAAGATTGAGGAATTTCAGCTACTCTGCCAGGATTGTCAGAAAGACCCAATTTGCAGGAAAACCCAGATTAGGGATTTCTAACAAAGGAGATAAAAATCCTTTCTTGCCAGGAATGCCAAAATTGGCTTTCCCAAAATTTTCTGAGGACTGGGTAAGGGAGTGGATTCAGAAATGTGAGACATTCTTCCATTTATACTGATTGCTGATGCCCAGAAGATGATGATGGTGGAGATTCACTGAAAGGAAAAAAATATATCTGTTTTCAAAGCGTCAAAATGGAAAAAGAAGCCTTGGGTTGGACTGAGTTCAAGGACGAGGTGAATAGAAGATTTGGGGCTTTAGGAGACGAAGATGGTGTAGAAAAGTTCAACAAATTGTAGCAAACTTCCACTGTGATGGCCTAGCATGAAAGATTTGAGGATTCAAGGGCTGTGGTATTACTAAAGAACCCCGGGCAGAGTGAGCATTATTTATTTTCTAATTTCTGTTAAATAGTCTGTTAGGTTTTTAAAAAGAAAAGTCCCAATATGCTCATCTTTGTTTAACATGGGTTCAGGGTAATTAATTGGTTAACCCAATTTTTATAGTCAAAGATAAGCATTTATGCCCCAATAAAATTTTAATTTAGATAAATAACAAAGAAGGGTCAGTTTAATATATGTATATATATAATTATAATATTATTAATAATGGATAATTCAGTTATTAACAACTGATTTGTATAACAAACAATGAGTACTTAAATTATATCAGTTGAGAAAGCGACTTTTTTTTGCAATTTATAAATAAAGGGCCCGTTTGGATAATATTATCTTTTCTATTTAATTTCCATAAGAGTGTTCTATTTGGTTATGTTGTATGTTGGGGTGATTTTTTTTTTTTTTTTTTTTTTTTTTTTGCCAAAATAAGATGGCTAGGTCGCAAAGAAGACAGAGTCACGCAAAAGCCTCGGTGAAGCAAGTGGAGATGGGGCGCTGGGACCACCCGCACATGACTTGTAAGAGACCAGCCCACCTCAGTAAGACACAGAACAGAACTCATCACAAGCCATGTATTGTTTTGCTTAGTCGCACAATAATTCGCACTCCCCCGGAGTCGAACCCGGGGCCTAATCCTTTTGTCTCACTTAAAGTGAGCGCTTAGTCGCATAATAATTCGCACTCCCCCGGAGTTGAACCTGCGACCTAAGCCTTTTGTCTCACTTAAAGTGAGCGCCTGACTTATGATGAGTTCTATTCTGGGTCTCACTTTAAGTGAGACAAAAGGCTTAGGTCGCGGGTTCGACTCCGGGGGCGTGCGAATTATTGTGCGAATAAGCAAAACAATACCTGGCTTGTGATGAGTTCTATTCTGGGTCTCACTGAGGTGGGCCGGTCTCTCACAAAAAAGGCTTGTGATGAGTTCTGTTCTAGGTCTCACTGCCTGTCTCTCACACAACTACTACTCACACTTCCAGAAATGTGCCTTAATCCGTGATTCAAACTCTCACACATGTGAAGCATTCTTACAGGGACCTAGATACCAATAGACTACTTGGTCATTGGTGGGGTAAATTGTTTTGATAGCGAAGCAACATTACACTAAAGAAAGTGTAATCTCATGCCTCAAAGGCATCAAAATTCCTTCACCCTTCTCAATTTTTCTAACTGGACTGCAGGATGAAGTCAAGGCTTTAGTGAAGATGCATAAGCCACACAGCTTGCAAGAAGTTCTGTGAGACAGCAAGATGGTAAGAAAAGGCCTTGGAGATGATCTTGAGAAAGAACAAGACAGTCGTGAAATCCTCATCTCCACCTCAGATTAATGGGGGAGCAGGCTTTAGCATGAACAAGAATACCAATTTGAGCTCTCAGAATCCATAAGAAGGGTCAATTAAGAAGTTAGGTAATCTTTCTTCACAGCTTTACAAAAAACATTACCCCTGATGAGTTTCAATACAAAAAAGACAATAATCTTTGTCTTAAGTGTGTGGTCATACATTTGGGCCAGGGCATGTGTGTAAAAATAAGGGAATTAACATGCTTTTAGTCGATGAAGAAGATGGGGTTGATAATGAGGTAGAAATAGAGTATAAAGGAGTTAAGACTCTGCCAGATGTTGAATTGTCATTGCACTCTGTGACTGGAGACTTGCTCTCTGGTATAGTTAAATAGAGTATAAAGGAGTTAAGACTCTGCCAGATGTTGAATTGTCATTGCACTTTGTGACTGGAGACTTGCTCTCTGGTATAGTTAAGATGGCGGGGATAATGCAAGATTCTGATATAGTTGTTCTGTTAGATGAAGGAGTAATCATTGCTTCCTTAAGACTTCAATAGCTCAAGCATGGCCTGAACTAATTAGAAACTATAAACCATTCAAAGTGAGGATGGCAGATGAAAAGGAGCTTAATTGTAATCAATGGATTATTGCATTTAAGTGGCAGATGCAAGGGTGTGCATTTTGACATGATAAGTATCTTCTGGATTTAAAGCCCTATGATCTTATTGTTGGAGTGGATTGAATGAAGGCATACAATCCTATGACATTTTATTTCAGATATTTACAGGTCTCTTTTAGTAGATATGGAGAGCAGCTGATCTTGCAATGCAATGACAGCAGTGCCAAGCCTAAGTTGATCAAGGGCATAGCTGCGTAAAAAAAAAATAAAAATAAAATAAAAAGGAAAATGCATCAGGCAGTCCAGCAAACTTATGTGCTAAACACCACAACATCACAGGTAAACACTATTCCAGAGACTCTAACACCAATTCTGATTGAGTACCAAGATGTTTTCAATGAACCAAAACAATTACCACCCATAAAGAATTTTAGACCATTAAATTCCTCTGATCAATAACGCTAAACCTTTCCAATTGAACCCTTAAAGATACCCTCACTAACAAAAGGCTGAAATAGAAAAGCAGGTCAAAGATATGTTAAATAGTCGCATCATACAACCATGTCATTGTCCTTATGCCAGAAAAAAAATGGGAGTTGGAGGCTTTGTATCAATTACAAACAACTCAACTCCTTAACAGTAAAGAAAAGTTCCCAAATCCTATTATTGATGACTTGCTAAATAAACTTTATGGAGCTAAAATCTTTTCCAAAAAGACCTTAGGTTTGGTTACGACCAAATTTGCATCAGCCAAGACATACCCAAGAGGGTCTTTGGGTCTCATTGTGGATTATATGAATTCCTAGTTATGCCATTTGGCCTTACAAATGCACCAGGCACGTATCAAGCACTCATGAAATCCATGTTTGGAACTTTCCTTAGAAAATTTGTCTTACTTTTCTTTGATGACATTCTCATCAATAGTTGAGACATGGAAACTGTGAAAAAAGAAGAATGATATGCAGTTGATCTTTAGAAATTATGGCAGATCTTTAGAAATTCATGAATTGTATGACAAATTTGTAGGGATTGATGAGCCATAATTTGTGGCTTAGTCAACACTATAACATTAGGAGAATTAGTTGTATAACTTGTTTCCTTTTTTAGCATCTTGTATTGTATATAAGATCTGTACATGTACACTATCCTAGATGTGTTTTTGAATACCATTTTTTCTACATGGTACCAGAGCCAAGTTTCTGATTTTTCAACAACATACTCTATAGAAAATTGAAACCCTAGATTGTCATAATGTCAAAAGTTGCATTTGAATCAACGCTTTCTTCCTTTAGGGTTGTCACCTCTGAATCTCATTCTGTCCAAATAATCACCATACGCTTCAATGGAGATAATTTTCTGTGTTGGTCGCAATCAATACGGATGTATATTTGGGGAAAGGGAAAGATTGGGTATTTGACTGGTGATACAAAGATGCCATATGTGAAAAGCCCATCTTTTGCCACTTGGGATGCAGAAAATTCCATGGTTATTGCATGGCTTGTTAATTCCATGGTAGAAGACATTGCTTCAAATTATATGTGTTATTCAACTGCCAAGGAGCTTTGGGAAAATGTTCACTAGATGTATTCAGACATTGGTAATCAATCTCAAGTGTATGAATTGAAGCTGAAACTTGGGGAGATTAGACAAGGAGGAGATAACATCACCAAGTACTTCAATATCCTTAAAAGATTATCACAAGATCTAGATGTTTTCAATGACTATGAAAGGAAGTCTATGGATGATTTCAATCACCACAAGAAAACTGGGGAGGATGATCATATCTACAAATTTCTTGTGAATTTGATGAAAAGGAGGGGGGAGGGTAATTGGTCTTGGACCTCTTCTTCCACTTGGAAAGGTAATTGCTGAAGTTTGAATGAAGGAAAGCCGCCGGAGTATAATGCTTGGTAAGAAGGAATCTGGGGGATTGATTGAAAATTTTGCCTTGGTTGCAATAAATGCAAATGTAACCTAAACAGTCTACACACGTGACACAACCAACACACAGCACAGAGTAGAGGACAGGCCACATGTATGGTGTCAAACAAACCTCGTCACACACGCGAAACTTGCTGGAGAATTCATGGAAAACCTACTAATTGGAAGAGTAACAAACATGGAGATAAAATTGCTCATGTAAATGGGGTTGATTCTAATCCCTTCACTAAAGAACAGATGGACCATCTTTTAAAGCTGCTAAAGACCAATTCCTTATCTAGTATTCCTAATGTTTCACTAGCTCAAACAAGTAAAGAATATAATGTTTTCTCTTGCCATTCTATTTCCACACCTTAGATTATTGATTCAGGTGCTTCAGGCCACATGACATACCTTTCTCATGTTTTTCTTTCATACTCACGTTGCTCAAATGATAAAAAGGTTAGAATTGCATATAGAAATTTCACACCTATTGTAGGGAAAGGATCAGTAAAGATTTTTGAAAAAATAACCCTAAAATCTGTTCTTCGTGTCCCTAATCTTGCGTGTAACTTTTATCAGTGAGGCAACTATATATAGATACTAATAATCGTGTTATATTTTCCAATTGTCATTGTAAATTTTAGGACCTAAGCACGGGGATGATGATTGGCAGTGCTAGAATCGTGGATGGTCTTTACTACTTTGAAAACAATCTTCTCAAGAATAAACAAGCTCATGGCTTGACTACTAGTATATGCTCTCTTTCTGTTCGTGAAAAAATTATGATTTGGCATTTTAGATTAGGACATCATAGTTTCCAGATTTATTTAAAAATTTGGACTGTTCATCTTTTAAATGTGAAAATTTTTTGTTATAAAAAAGGCATCATTCTAGTTACAAACCAAAACCATATTTTACCTCAAAACCATTTAATATAATTCATAGTGATGTATGAGGCCCTCCTAGAATCATCACATATTCATGAAAAAAATGGTTTGTAACTTTTAGATGATCACACTCGTTTGTGTTGGATATATTTGATTAATGATAAATCTGAAATGGAAAATATCTTTAAGAACTTCTTTAATATGGTTGAAAATCAATTTCAAACAAAGATAAAAGATAATTCATTCTGATAATGGAACAGAATATTTCAATCATTCGTTGAGGAATTTAAAAAAAAAAAAGGAATTCAATATCAATCTACTTGTAATGACACTCCTCAACAAAATGGCATTTCTAAAAGAAAAAATAAGCACTTACTTGAGGTTGCACGTGCTATTATGTTTTCAATGAATGTACCAAAATACTTATGGGGAGATGCAACTTTAACAACATACTACTTAATAAATACGATGCCTACTCGTGTGTTAAAATATTCAACACCTTTAGAGTGCTTCAAAATTTTTTTTCCAAATTATGGACTTTTTTCTGATTTACCCTTAAAAATCTTTGGGTGCACTATATTTATCCACATACCTAGCAAACTACAATCGAAACTTGATCCTAGTGCAGAGAAATGTGTGTTTATTGGATATGCTCCAAATAAGAAAGGGTATGAGTGTTATAATCCTCAAACAAAAAAGATTTTTGTAAGTATGGATGTATCATTTGTTGAAAGCCAACCATACTTTGGCAAAAATTGCCTTCAAGGGAAGATAGGAAATAAAGATAATTTTTGGGAAACATCTATTCCACTGCCTATCATATTTTTCCTTCCTTAGTGGCTAAGCAATTGATAATCAACAAAAATGAAGTACTAATATACCATTGTCAAACATAGATGATTCACAAATAGAGAAAGAAATACTAGAACAGGAACATATAAATCCTACCTAAAAGCTTTGTGTTTATGCTAGAAGACGTACTCATCGAAGCAAAGATTTATCCACAACTCTAGTACAAGACCAACCACTATCTTCAGGCGATCGTTCATCCACCTCATCAGGTAATTCTGATCCTTCTTTGTCAACAAATTCAACTCCTACTATTGCTAATTTTGGTGTACCTATAGCACTTAGAAAGGGAGTCCCAACTTGTACAAAACATCCTATTGCTAAATTTGTGTCTTATCATAGTCTTTCCGCTTCACATAAAGCTTTCACCTTAAACATCTATGATCTGCTTATCTCGAGGACCATTCAGGAAGCCTTAGATAGGCTGAATTGGAATTTAGCAATTTTGGAGAGATGAATGCTCTAAAAAAGAATGAGACATGGGTAATAGTTGATCTACCAAAGGAGAAGAAAATGGTACGATGTAAATGGGTGTTTACAATTAAATGCAAAGCTAATGGTAGTATAGAGAGGTACAAGGCCCATTTAGTAGCAAAAGGATTTACATAGACACATGGTATTGATTATCAAGAGACCTTTGCCCTAGTTGCGAAAATTAATTCAATCCATGTCTTGCTTTCATTAGCTGTAAGTTTTGGCTGGCCTTTACACCAGTTAGATATAAAAAATGCATTCTTAAATGGGGAGTTGGAAGAGGAAGTCTTTACGAGTTTACCACCAGGTTTTGGAAATAATCTTGGTGAAGGGAAGCGTGCAATTTGAAAAAAATCCTTGTATGGACTTAAAGAATCTCGTAGGACTTGGTTTGAACGCTTTGGGAAAGCTATAAAGACGCATGGATATACACAAAGTCAAGCAAATCATATGATGTTCTATAAACATTCAAAGGAGGGAAAAGTTACTCTTTTGATTGTTTATGTTGATGATATTATATTAACAGGTGATGATTTTAATGAACTCAAGTCTTAAGAAGATTCTTGCAAAAGACTTTGAGGTCAAGGACTTGGGAGCTTTGAAATATTTCCTAGGAATGGAATTTTGCTAGATCTATAAAAGGTAACTTTGTCTCTCAAAGAAAGTATGTGCTAGATCTTCTTAAAGAAACGGGACTACTTGGATGCAGGGCAGCAGAAACACCTATTGGGTCAAATGTGAAGCACCAACATTCCAAAACAGAAGAAGTAAAAAAAAAAACAACAAAACAATTCCAAAGATTGGTTGGTAGACTAATTTATCTATCGCATATTCGTCCAGATATAGCCTTTGCAGTGAGCATGGTAAGCCAATTTATGCACTCACCAGGTCTAGAATACTTTGAGACTGTGTACCAAACTCTAAGATATTTAAAAGGTCGTCCAGGGAAGCGCTTAATGTTTGAAAGACATGGCCATCTACAAATTGAAGTATACACATGCAGATTGGGCTGGAAGTACAATTGACAGAAGATCAACATCTGGATATTGTACTTTTGTTGGGGGACATCTTGTTACTTGCTAAATAAAAACAAAATATAGTGGCAAGAAGTAATGTAAAAGCTAAATTTAGATCAATTGCTCATGGAATTTGTGAAGTGTTGTAGATTAAAAGGATCTCAGATGAATTGAAAGTCATAAGTCCTCTTCCATAAAGGTGTACAACGACAATAAAGCTGCAATCTCGATAGCTCATAACCCTATTCTACATGACAGAACCAAGCATGCTGAGGTAGACAAGCACTTTATTAAAGAAAAAATAGAGAATGGACTGATTTGTATGAATTATATACCGACTAGTGAACAAGTGACAGATGTTCTTACGAAAGGACTTTCTAAGGAACAATTCGAGAAGATGATTGGCAAGCTGGCTATGGAAGACATATTTAAGCCAACTTGAAAGGGCGTGTGAAAAAAGAAGAATGACATGCAGCTGATCTTTATGGCGTATCTTTAGAAATTCATGAATTGTATGACATATTTGTAGAGATTGATGAGCCATAATTTATGGCTTAGTCAACTCTTTAGGAGAATTAGCTGTATGACTTGTTTCCTTTTTTAGCTTTTTGTATTATCTATAAGATCTGTACATGTACACTATTCTTAATGTGCTTTTGAATACCATGTTTTCTACAGAAGCACATCTTACTTCTAAAACAAGTTCTAGATACCCTCAGATTCACACTCACTTTTTGCTAAACTATCCAAATGTTCCTTTGGACAAAGTCAGATAAATTATCTGGGACATGTGGTCACTTGTGAAGGAGTGTTGGCTGATCCAGCTAAGGTGGAATTTATGATGAGTTGGCCAGGATCTACTGATGTAAAAGCCTAGAGCTAGATCAGCTTTTAATCAGTTGAAGCATGCCGTGAGTCACACTCCTGTTCTTGCGCTGCCAGATTTTTCAAAACACTTCATTCTGGAAACAGATGCTAGTAGCAAGGTTAATGAAGCCATTGATATACAGCAGGGGCAGCCCTTAGCCTATATGAGTCAAGTATTGGGACAAAGAAATCAAGCTCGGTTAGTGTATGAAAAACAGCTGTTAGCACTGAATTCAGTTGTTAACAAATGAAGGCACTACCTACTAGGATCTAATTTTACAACCATTACAGTGTAAATCTCTTGGAGCAGAAGACCACAACTCTTCTTCAACAGCAAAGTTTGTCAAAATTAATGGGGTTTAACTTTGAAATCCAATATAAACAGGGCAAGGAGAATCTGGTAGCAATTGCCTTTCTAGAATAGAGGAAGAGTTGCAGACAGTAGAACTTCATGCTATTCAGTGTTATAGCCTGCATGGTTATCTGATATTGTGAGAAGTTCTGAAGGAGAATCAAAAGCAAAAGAATTGCTCACTGCATTGGTCATAAATGCTAGTGACATGCCAAATTACTCTTACAACAATGGAGTTATCAGATTTAAAGGGAGAGTATTTGTTGGAGATTGTACAAGATTAAGGCAACAGAGTATAGCTTTTATGCATGCATCAATTATTGGTGGGCATGCAGGCGATTTTAGGACATATTAGAGGATTAAAATTTATTTCTACCAGCCAGGGATGAAGAAAGAAATAGAAGAATTTGTGCAAGCATGTGATGTGTGCGAAAGAAATAAGAGTGAAACTTGCATACCACCTGGGCTCTTACAGCCACTGTCTATGCCTGATCAAGCATGGAAGCATATATGTATGGACTTTATTGAGGGTCTTCCAAAATCTAAAGAGGCAAATATGCCATATGTGGTAGTTGATAGGTTCACCAAGTATGCACACTTCATTCCAATGACCAGTCATTACGCTACTAAAAGTGTAGCACATGCCTTCTTTGACCAAATATTCAGATTACTTGGTCTTCCATTGAGCATTGTGTTAGAAAAGTACACCAGCTTGTTTTGGCAATAACCATTTGCAAAGCTAGATGCCCAGATTAATCTCTCTACAGCCTACCATCCACAATCAAATGGCCACGGAGAGAGAGAGAGTTAACAGATGCATAAAATCATATCTGAGGTGCATGTGTTTTAAACGACCCTATAGTTGGAGGTGTCTAGCTGCTGCAGAATGCTGGTATAACACTGTTGAGATACTGAATTTCTGCCTGGGGGAAGTAAAAGGATTTCTATTTCAATTGTTGCTTCAATTACAAAGAATTGCACCCTTGTTATAGACACCCTGCTCACTTAAGAAATAGATTGCATGAAATTCTGCCTCCGCACTAGATCGTGCTACTGCATTTTGTTTCTTACTTCTCCATGTCACAAGGTTGCCACCAAGTAAGGTGCAATATCCTTAGTTGATCTTCTATGAATAATTAAGGCTGCATAGTCAGCATCTGTACGTGTTTCGATTACTAGGCCTCTTCCCTCATTTCTCATAAACAAATGCCTTTCCCTGGTGTACTTTTAAGATATTGTAATACTTGATGAGCTGCCTGCAAATGAGCTTCTTTTGGACTATGCATGAATTGACTTATCACATTTACTACATATGCTATACCAGGTCTTGTGTGAGACATATTTATGAGCCTCCCTACAAGGCGCTGATATCTTTCCTTGTCTACTGCAATATCTTCCTCTGCTTTGCCAAGTTTAGTGTTTTGGTCTATTGGAATAATTGCTGGTTTGCAAGCTGCCATGCCTGTTTCTTTGAGGAGATTGGAAATATACTTTTGTTAGGAAATAAAAAAATACCTTACTTAGAGTGAGCTACTTCAATACCAAGGAAAATTTTCAGCCTTCCTAATTCTTTGATTTCAAATTCTTTAACCAAGAACTGCCTTAGAGTTTGCCTTCCCTTGTCATCATTTCTTGTCATTATTATGTCATCAACATACACCAAAAGCACCACGACTCCCGCTGAAGGTGAGTGTTTTTATGAACAACGTATGATCCCCTAGGCTTTGTTTATACCCCATGGCAATCATTAGTCGAGCAAATCTCCCAAACCATGCCCGTGGAGATTGTTTCAATCCATACAAGGCCTTTCTCAACTTACAAAAAGTTTGGTTAGCTAAATTATTCCCATAGCCTGGTGGTACTTCCATATAAATTTCTTCTTCAACTTTTTCCATGCAAAAATGCATTCTTGACATCAAATTGCTGCAATTCCCAACAATAATTAACTGCCAAAGATAAGTAAATTCTAACCGTATTCATCTTTGTAACTAAAGCAAAAGTCTCTAGATAGTTGATTCCATAAGTTTGGGTATAGCCTTTGACCACTAACCTTGCTTTATATCTTTCAACCGATCCATCTACCTTGTATTTTACTGTATAGACCCATTTACAACCCACAAGTTTCTTCCTAGCCAGCAGCCTCATTAGCTCCCAAGTTTTATTTTTTTTCCTAATGCCTCCATTTCCACATTCATGGCTTGTCTCCATTCCTCATTTGTTAAAGCCTCAGATAGGGTTTTAGTGATGATAATGGTGTTTAAGCTAAAAAGGAAGGCTTTATGAGGTGGTGAAAATTTTTTGAAAGAAAGGGAAAAGGCAAGAGGATATACTGGTTGTTTGGTACATTCCCTGGTCTCTAATCGAACAGATATGGGAAGATCTTGATCATTATTGTTCAACTAGGATTCAGTTTCATAATGCAAAGAGGGTTCATAAATTATTACCTCATTGTTAGGATTAGGATTGGAGTCTTGGAGTTGCATAGATTCAGGAATAACAGCCTTCTTTCTTGAATAAACCTTGCCAAATCTCACATTCTAAAAGGCAGAATTGATCTCTTGTTGGTGTTGAGGTTCAGGTTCAGACATAGGCGTGGGTTTAGGATCAGACTCGCACATGGATTTAGGTTTAGGCACATAACTGGACTCGAGCACAAGCTTAGAGAAAGATGACAGGTCAAGCAAGAAGAAATCCTCAAGATTTTTACTGTCCTTATCTTCTATTGTTAAATTATCCTCTTGAAGATGAGTGGTAAAATAGTTCATTAAAAGTAACATCGGCTGAGACATAAAACCTTTATGAGGGAGGGTGGTAACACTTATACCCCTTTTGAGTCAAAAAATAGCCCAAAAAGACGCATTTAATTGCTCTTGGATCTACCTTCCCACGATTATGGCTATGAATGTGGACAAATGACACACCTAAATAGTCTGGGAACAAGGTTGTTTGTTGTTTGAAGACTAGGATAAAAGGATGAAATGATTTCGATTGGACACTCGAATCCCAAGACACTCGAAGGTAAATGGTTTATAAGATAAGAAGTTGTAAGTACTGCTTCCCTTCAAAAGGATTTAGATACATTTATTTGAAAAAGAAAGGCTCTGGTTGATTCAAGAAGATGACCCATTTTTCTTTCAGCTACCCCATTTGATTATGGGGTATTGACACGATGACTCATGAATAACCACTTTTTTTGAAAATATGGAGTTAGAACTTGATTGAAATATTCTTTAGCATTATCATACCAAAACCTTTTGATACTGACTCCAGATTGAATTTTAATCATGGTACAAAAGTTTGGGAGCACAATAATGACCTCAGACTTGTGTTTCAATAAGAATATCCATGTGACACGAGTGCAATTGTCAATAAAAGAAATATAAACCGTTTGGCCACTGAAACATTAGAAACAGTAGAAAAACCCCAAATATCACTGTGAATGAGACAAGAAGGGGCAGAACTTCTAGTATTACTAACTGAGAAAGATACATGTTTGTGTTTGGCAAGCTCACACACTTCACAATGAAAATCCTCAACATTTAGGTCCTTAAATAAATAAGGAAACAGAATTTTAACTATTCTAAAGAATGGATGTCCACGGCGGCAATGGTGGAGCCAAATTGTCTTAATTGGATAAAAAAGATTCTGACAGAAGTGAGTGAGATAAACTGCCCTTAATCCTATTCCATAGGTTCAGTTCTTCAAGGTAATAAAGGCCATCCTTTAATCTAGCAATGTACAATCATCTTCCCTGGATCCTTGTCTTGAAATATGCAATAATTATCATGAAAAATGACATAGCAATTTAAATCTCAGGTGAGTTTGGATATAGAGATCAGGTTTGTGGATAGTCTAGGTATATGAAGAACTTGTTTTGAGGTTAGTAATGGACTGATCTTAACATCGCCTACACCTGCCACGGTGGTTAATGAACCATTATCTGTGGAGACTTTCCTACTACTTGGACATGGGGAATATGCTGAAAAAAGGTTTGATGAATGTGTCATATGGCCAGTAGCTCCTGTATCCATAATCCAAGAACTGGTAAAAGTTGATCCGGAGACATTTAGTCCAATAGAGAGTGAAAACTCACCTGAATATGTGAGAGAGCAAGTACCTGGAGGCTTTTCAAGGTTGCCAATGAGAGATCTTACCCTCTCAACCTCTTCTTGGCAGAGACCATTTGACTCCTTATATGTTTCTTCATTTGGTTGAACTGCAATAACATGGGCTTGACCATCTGTTCTTGTTCGATCTTTGTTCTGTCCCTACTCTTAGCTTGGAGGTTTTCCGTGAAGCTTCCAGCACTTTTCACAGGTATGGCTTGCCTTCTTACAGTAAGTACGCCACAAGTCATCATGATTCTGCACTTTTGGTCGCCCCAAGTCTTTCATATTCAGAGATTTGTGCTTTTTCAGAATTTATGGCTGATTTACTTCCACCTTTAGCCACCATATCAGAGCTCTCTGTGATCTGTGATTCAAGAATCAAGTTTCTTCTACTTTCTTTTCCTCGGACTATGCCTCAACCTCATTAAAACATGGAACATCGTTCAAGCCAAGAATCTGGATTCTGACTTGGTCAAATTCTGAATAAGTCCAACCGAAAAATCATAGACTCTGTCTTGCCCGATAAAGCCTTTTAAAATAGCTACATCTTCAAAACATTTAGTTTTTACAACCCTGTAGTGGTCAAGCGCTTGCCACAAGGATTTGAACTGATTGGCATATTCAATAACTGTCCTACTCCCTTGTTTTGCAGCCATAGTCTTTACTTTGACCTCGTACACTTGGGCCGCATCTCTTGCCTTAAAGTATGTTTGTTGGAGTGCATCCCAAATATCCTTGGCAGTAGCCAAGAACATGCATGTGTCACTGATCTCAGGGGTCATAAAGTTCCATAGCCATGCCATGATCATAGAATCTTCTTCATCCCATGGTTCAAATCTATGAAGCATGGACACTCCGGGAAACTTGGCGTACCCGTGTCGTACCCGTGTCGGACACACGGATACCCGGACACACCATGGACACCTCCAAATACTCATATGCTTTGTAAATGATTTTTTTAAATTACTCGTGTATATTTTCTAATTACTTCCCAATACACAAGATCACCAAATTAATCTATAAGTAAATATATGACATATGTTACATGAAAACTATATAGATTTGTATTTATAATAAATATTTTATATAAATATATAATTTTTTTTGTAGCCGTGTCCTGCCGTACCCGTGTCCTTAATTTTTAGAAATTACCGTGTCGCGGTGTCCGTGTCCTGTCGTATCGTGTCAGCGTATCCGTGTCCATGCTTCTTAGGTTCAAATCAAGGATCCTCTCGTTTTGGCCCTAAACCTGTGAGATGGCTGATATTTCCTTTCCCTTATAGTATGGTTCGAACGAGTTGAGACCATTTAAGATAATTTCTACCATTCAACTTGTATGCAGTTTGGACATTTGCAACTCACTAAGGTGTTGAGATTGAACAATCTCCTCCATTTGTGTTTTAGGGACCGTCTCTACTACCTCTGACATCTCTTCAGGCAATCAAGGCTAATTGAAAAACACCAGCGATGAAGGCTGATAAGAACCACAACACTTTTGGCAATGAAGGCCAAACATAGATCGAATTCAAAGGCTAAAGCTCTGATACCATGCTGAGATTTGAATTTCTGGCTAGGAGAAGTAAAAGGATTTCTATTTCAATTGTTGTTTTCAATTACAAAGAATTGCGCTCTTCTTATAGACACCCCTGCTCACTTAAGAAATAAATTTACAGCTGTATATCAATATAAAAGGGGCAAATCCCTATCATACATGGCTGCCCTTGAAACCAGGCAAAATATGTGGCTATCTAGTCTGGCTGTCTTATCTGTGAAAACCAGCCAACAAATTTCTGACAACTAGTGATTCTTCTACAGTCATAAATTCTATTTTCTCACAAACACCAACTTCCATATTGCATTACTAATGACACGTTTTCAGCTTTTATATGGCTATACTCCTACACAGTTGAGTTGGACAATATGTTCTTCTGTGGTAGCTGTAGTGGATGATTAATTGACAGAAAGACTGAATTGGAATCTACTGCTTGAGGAGAACCTACTGAAGGCTCAGAATAGGATGAAGCAGAATGCAGATAAGTTCAGTTCTGAAAGGAGCTGAGGTAGGAGACTATGATGACAGACTATGATGGCTTTAAGAAAGAATTTAAAATTGTCTGGCAAGTATTAAGGCCCCTACAAGGTGCTTCAGAAAATAAGGACAGTTGCTTACCAACTGAAGTTACCTTCTGAATCAACCATCCACCCAGTGTACCAATTGACAGCTTAAAGCTTACTGCCAAGGGTGCTCCAGTGCAATCGCACTTACAACAGCTCACAAAGCATGGAGAAGTTGGAGTAGCTTCCTTGGCTATATTGGACAGAAGAATACTGAAGGAACGAGTAGGGAAGTGGTGTAAGTACTGATCCTAAGGGAAAACTTAGACAAGAATGATCTACTTGGGTGGATGTCACTGTGATTAAAGTTTAGTTTCCGGAATTTGATCTTCATCCTAGATACTAAGATGCCGTTAAGGGGAAAGACTTGTAATGACCTGGAGGTCATTTATCTGTGAAGAAATGACCTGTTGAGTTTGTTGGTTTCTGCTGAGCTGGCAGTAGTGACCAAATTGTTAAAAGAGTCATGAAAATACTCAAGCGGGGAAAGGAAAAAAGTGACATTTGAGTACCTCCAAATTCTCTTCTCTCTGTTCTTCATCTATTCTCTTTCTTCTCTCAATTTTTCTCTCTTTTCTACTAATATCTTAGGAACTAGTTAACATACTTAAAAAAAATGGCATGCCAGAAAGAAAACCAGAAGCATATATGCAAGTAACGATAGAAGATTCTACTTACCAGAATGAAGATCTTGAAGAGTGCTAAGCCATTGCTCATCCCAAAGGACCGTAATCATTCCTAATTCATTTATTACAAGCTGAACATCTTGAACCAACTTTGGATGAAGTTTATACTGCATCAACGTTAAAAAAAAAGGTTCAGATCATGAGACAGCAGAAATACCATCATTGTCTAGTAAAAAATAACAGACTAAACACACCACCAAATGTCAACAATAATGAAACAAAAATAAAGTTAAAAATGATGAATGGATATATGAAAAAACAAATCTAATACCAAACAGTCTAATAGATGCTGGATCTCCTCCGAACACTCCCCTTCACAAGCAGTTTTATCCACTAGTGTAGGATACACCACAGTCCAAGGTGACTGCTTTGCTAGCATCAACAATACCCTCTCCAATTGATTCCTGATAGCTTGCTTAGGATGAGAACTTAACCGTGCAAACAATTGGGGTGTGATTTCCTATAAAAGAACACAAGGCCACACACAAATTTGATAAATATTCATTCAGAAAACAAATTTAAAGTGCGAACAATAAAACCAACCTGCCAAATAAGGAGAGGAACTTTGGCAAAACCTAGCTCAAAAACTTCATTCAACTCAACCCCATAGGTCAGAAGAATATGTAGGATGAACAGCATAGCCCTTAAAGTGCAACTCTTTTTGGCCTTTTCTTTTGAAACATCTAGATGAAAGTTCTCATAGTGACTTCCTTGATGGTTGGGGAAGGAATTTGAAAGGTACTCGAAGAAGCCGCGGGCAGCATGGCCAAATAGTGAAACATATCTCTGCCGCAACAAGCGCCAAATGTCAACCAATTCATTAATAGAAGCCACGTTGCCATCCTCTATACTCACATGCATATCAAGAAAAAGCATCTGCAGCTTAGATGATAAAGCAGCGGCTGAGTCATCAACTTCTAAGGTATTGAAGCCAGATGCTCCTGATGCTGCTTGCAAAAGACATGCTGTTTGTTGAACCAAAGAATTTATAAAGGTCGCCTTCTCGGAATGGGAGGAAATTTCTGATTGGTCATCTAAGTCAGTTGCACAATTTTCATATCTAGCGTTGTTATAAATTCTAGTGATTATGGCCCTCACTAAAGATATTTCTTCATCTGTCAACTGAAACCTGTACATTGAGATTTCAGGTTGAAGAACAGGCGACAAGGAGCATGACTGAAGAACAGTACCGAGTTCAGGCAGGGAGCCACTAGCTTGAGCAAAACACCAAGATGCATAAGATAACCATGCTTTACTCATACTGGGACAAAGATGACATGATAATTTTATAGCAGTACCAACTATCTCTTCAAGTATGGCATTCAAGTTAGGATCACAAGTCATGTCAGAATCAGCACAAGAGGGCCCATTGATATGGATTGAAGAACTATTTTCTACATTGGATTTTTGGAAATCTTCATGCATCTTTAGAAGTATAGTTCTCAAGCTTGTGCCCAGACCACCTTGTCTTAACCAAGAGGAAAGTTTCAAGCAAGCCTTTGCTTTCAAGAAAGTACCAGTTTCCAAAGCATGAGATGTTGAAGACCGCATGTCAGCTTGGACAAATGACCAGAGACTAATTAGAGCCTCTTCATGCTTCCCCTCAGCGTACTTTAGTAAGATACCATCGTATAGCAAATTGAGTGCCAACATATCTGTGTCCTCCTTGGAACATGCCATCAGGTGATCTTTGAAGTACTGGGACATTCGATTAGCCAATAGAAAATTGCTTTGCTTCCGAGCTAATCTGTGTAATTTTTGACACAGAAGCAATGTTGTTAAAGAAGTGGGTAGCACGGTACGATGGACACGAAAGATCTTTATCCACAAACTAGAGTCTTGGTGAATCATACTGATTGGTGAGTGCAACATTTGTTGTAAAGATTCTAGAACTGGTGGCATTTGTCTTGCTTCAGCTTCATTGCTACACTGGTACTTGCTTTCAAAACCAATTATGCAATGAAGCTGTGTAGCGCATGCGGCCACTTCTGCCAATCCAGTAAGTGGAGCAATAGATAATGCTTCATCCAGCATCAACTTAGCCTTTTCTAGTTGCCCCAGGATGATATCCGGTTTATCATTCCTTTCTAGCATCGATCTCAAAAGCATCTGCTCACTCCTCTCTAGGGATAGTCTTGGATCTAGACTAAGTTCACAACTACATTTAGGTGTCAAATCAAGATAGCCACATGCTGCCTGGATGTCTCCTTCATCAAAACATGCTAAAGCATGAATAAGATTTATTTCATTGCCAGCCGCTGTTAGAGCACCAGAATAATCCTTTCCTGCATGCATAGAACGAAGTGTTTGTAGTTCTGCAAGCCATATATTCAAAGATCTCCAGTCCGAGAGAGATGAATAGCTCTCTATTACACGTGCAATAACAAATTGGATGCCATCAGCACCCATATAACTAAGTGCATCCTCTGACTGTAGAAGATGAGAAAAATGTGCAGCAGCTTTCTCATACTGTCCCCGAGCTTGATAAATTAGTCCAGTCATCCATGAGAAAAATCCCATGCCTCCACTTCTTTCTGGGCCTGCTTGCATCTCTTCAGAAAATAAGGTAGGAAAAGCTGTCACAACCCACTTCTGAAGACCAGCCAAAGCCTCAGGTTCATGGCGCTTAGACAAGGCCAAGGCAGCATGTCGAAGGACTTTCAGGACATCTCCGGCTAATCTGGACCGAAGAGTATGGGCATTCTCAGAAGTTTGTGTTCCACGGGCATTGTCCTTCATGGTTGAAGCTACCAAATTTTTGAGATCCTGCAACCGCAGCACACAGTGATGGAATGTGGCATCATGACAATCCAGTGCTATCCCAGCATTCATCATAGGATCACACATTCGAGAAAACCATTCCTCACAAACCTTTTTGTTTGCCCGAAAAAACAAAGAACTCTGGCGTGTGGAAGAAGGTAAAAGAGAGGATCCTTCATAAGCATTATAGACTTCTTTCTTTAGTGCTTCGACAAAATCCAGAAGCAACCGCATAGGTAATAAATGAGCACTTGATGAGCCTAAAGTGCTTTCACTTTGCTCAGTGTCTAGAAGCAAAGTATTCGGTATGTCCAAAAGCATGCGCTCAAGAGCAGCAAAAGTCTGGGCCGCACCACCAAAATTTGTTCGAAGACGAAGAGCCACACACTGCCTGGCAGCTTCATGTATGGACCACCAAACAGAAGCAAGAATGTTCACTGGACACATTCTGCCGATCATATCTAGCTCAGAGGAAGAATTCTGCCACATACTGTTGGAATTAGCACGTTCGTCTTCTTCCAAATGGCTTGAGATCTTTCCACTGCTGCAACTAAAGACCAGTCGTTGAACCCAAGTGGATAGAGGCATCTTCCACCTGTGTGAGATGTAACTCAAAACAGAAACAAGTTGCTGTGAATGAAATTTCCACGGAAGCTGCTTAAAAGCAAGGACATGTTTCCAATCCAGGTGATGTTTATTACCAATCAACAGACTTTCAAGGTTGAAACAATTACCTCCATCTTGTATCAAACCATATGCAAACATTGTGAGAGGCAAGAAAATTGAAAGTACTCTTCCAAATGCAACTTTTACAGATCTATCCGGATCACCAAGCTTGTCAAGGGCAACTTTTGAGATGCAGTAAAAGTTCCCAGAATAAATAAGTCCTGCTTGCATCAATAGCTCCAAGACAGTTGCAACGTAAGACCTAACTTTAGGCTCCCTATCATATGCTGCATCCAGGATACAGAAGAGTAAATCAGTCCTAACAGCAGCATCTCCATATTGTTCATTTGCAGACCTCATCAAATTTGTGCCCTTAATCTTTATGGACACCCAACTGAATGTCGAAATCCAATTGAGAGCTTCTAGTTTAACTGCCACAGTTGAAGAAGCATGGAGGATTCTGACCAGAAATGCATCATACTTCCTTAGATACTCACATAAGAGACTGGAATCTCCATGCCCGCTTTCAGAACTTCCAGTATTTTCATCTTTCAGATCACTGGAACCCTTAGCAAAAGAAGTTCGGGAAATAGTTAGACTGGACAAGATTTCTATTTCACTGAGTTTGTGCATTGTCCTAACAACATGGGCTTGCAACTCAACACAGCAAGAAATAGGAAATTCACATGGATTGAACTTTTCCAAAATAAAAGATGTTAGCCTATGGGCTCGTCCATATCTGGCACTGTCAATGAATGCCTGGTCAGACAGAGAACCCACAGAACCTTGATTTGGAAGGGTACCCAGTGGCCCAACAGATACTGAGCTCAGCAACATTGTTAGATCAAATCTAATCAATGAAAGTAGCTCCTGTTTGCAACAGAGCCCCATTGAACCCAACTCTGCATTAAGGTTGGCATCTGCTTCAATATCTATCATGCACCCATCAAGGGCAACTCTGGATTTGTGGATCTTCCCAAACATGTCTTTCAGAATATCCAGCTCCCCAACCAATGAGCTGATGGCCTCAGAAACAACATTCTCAGAGGAATGCTGGAGGCAGTAAATATAAGTGGTAGTAGTGCCCGCAACAACAAGATGATTCGGATGCAGCCGCAGCTGAGACAAAGGTGACCGGAATTGCAACAAAGCCCGAACAAATGAGGAGAAAAGTCCCTGCTTTTGAAGAGACAGCAGTTGAAGATTAGCTTGGAGAACACCATGCAACCTGTAGGATGGAACTCCTCTCAAACTTTGAAAAAAGATGTCAATGGCAATACAGTAAAATTCGGAGAAGTTATCACAGAGTATTTCAGCCAAAAGAACCAAGCATCTCCAAGCATCCTCCATCAATTTTGACCATCCAAATTTACTGCCAAACATCATTATGCAACTCAATATGCGAGGAGCCATGTTTTGGATAGGCATGGCTATCTGTTCAAGCAATTGGTTTTCAAGCAACCCGGAAGCAATGACCTGCAAGACAGTGGAAAGACAGGCAAAGAGAGCAAGCAGCCTTCCAAGCTTACCATCGTGGATCAGAACCTCCATGTCACCTAGAAACTTGGACAGCAGTCCCAGTGAGAAGTGTACATTGCTCAGCCAGTAGGTTCGGAATTGCAGAAAGGTGTCAGTGATTGTGAGCCTGTCTGCCTCAGAGAGATCAGGAACAAAGGCCCAGCCAAGAAGCAAGTCCACGATGTCAACGAAATGAGGCTGGAAGCAGTGCCCAAACTTGTGAGAAATGAGGATGAGGACACTGAGTAGTGGGTGGAGCAAGCTCAGGGAGGTCCTTTCATCCTCGAGAAGCTCTTGGCATGCTTTGAGAATTGAGGGAATGTGTCTGCCAATGGATCCTGAATCCCCAATCTTGAGAAACTCGTGGAGGCTGTCAAGCGCCAACTCTGCAGAACCACTCCCGCTTCCAATTTCCCGGAGAAGGGGTAGAGCCCAAGCAATGAATCGGTCGGAAAACCCATTGGATATAGCATGGTTCTGGTGCCCACTCGATTCAGCTATGGCACTCAGGGACCCATAGGTGATTGCTGCAGCTCGGCGGACGGCAAATGATCTGCAAGCAAGCAGATTCAGATGTGCTACACTATGAAAGAATGAAATGGATGGTAAACCAATAAGCCCAATCACATAATTAAACTAGGGTTTTCCAGAAAAGGGATATTAAACATCTTAGTCGATTTGACAAGGCAAAAATAATGATGGAGAGGTAAAAGGGCTCACTTGTCAGAGAGAAGCTGAGAGAGGCCCTGGGAGAGGAAAGAAATGGAGTGCACAAGGAGAAGCGAGTTGGGAGGATAGATGATGTTGCGGTGGAGTGAATCGAGGGCTGCAAGGCGGGATGAATCGTCACCTTTTGAGCCCTCCGACGTAGTGGAGTCATCTCCACCTCCATTTCCGCACGTTGGGGGAAGGGCGGCTGAAAGAAGAGCAGTGAGCTGTTGTTGGAGGGGATGGTGCAGGTGGGGGCGAGGGTGGAGGTGACCTTGCATCGCATCGCGCCTTGCGTTTTCCTCCCTTCGTCTCGACTCTTCACGCGCCTTACCAAGACCCCGAGATCACGCGACCATTAACCTGTGTTTAAATATGTTTTATCGAAAAATTCCAAAACAGATTAAAACGACTTTTTTTTAATATTGAAAAAAAAGCAAAAATACGCATATTTTGAATTATTTAGCAGTGAGCATTTTGAAAAAAACAAAAAAAAAATTCTCATTTTCTCTCTCTTTTTATTTATTAAATATGTGTCCCGTTTTCTTTTTAAAAAAAAAATGAATGAAAAGTGGAAAACTCACTCCCATTTTCCATTTCTGATTTAAAAAATTATATATATATATATATATATATATATATATATATATAGATATATATATATATATCCGTTAGTCAGTGGCTCTTCTAGGGCATAAAAAAAATTTACCGTTCCGACTTCCCACTTTCATACCACCTCCCCGTCCATTCTCATTTTCTCCATTTTTAATCTTATTTCAATTTCTAATTGTCCGTTGTTTTATATTTACATGTGTACAGGATTTTTGTTAATAATTTTTTTATGACTTTCGTGATATTATTGAGTAATCACATTTCATCCATTTTGGCAGGAAAGGTAAATTTTTTATACTTAGATAACCTTTAGGTTAATTATTTTATTAATAATTGTATTAAGTCACTAGTTTATATTAATAATTGTATTATATCGTAATTATTAATTGTATTAATAATTGTCTTATTAGCGCCCGCCGAGAATGCTTAATTAGATAAACCACTATAGTTTTAGGCTATTTTTTCAATGATTGTATTATGTCATTAGTTTTTATGAATAATTGTATTATACCATAATTAATTATTGTATTAATAATTGTTATATTAGCGCCGAAGCATGTTTTTAGATTACCTTATATATTATTGGGTTAATTTCTTAATAATAAATCTATTATGTCATAATCAGGGTTGAGGGTTGAGGGTTGAGGGTTTAGGGTTTTAGGGTTTAGGTTTAGGGTTTTGTTTAGGTTTAGGGTTTAGGGTTTAGGGGTTTAGGTTAGGGTTTAGGGTTTAGGG